>WAAG01092174.1:1133-15802 GCA_013390105.1 Tichodroma muraria
AGTAGAAAGACCACAAGGATCAACGGCACGGGTGGCACCAAAGTATGGCAACGCTGAGCTTATGGAGACTGGTGATGGTATGTCACAAAGCAGAACCAGGGTTATTTGGAGTATCCTGACCTTTTTAGTGGTTACTGTGTGCATCTGCTCTTGTTTTTTGGGTGTTCTTCATGTTTTTTTTCCTGGGTATTTTTCACTTGTAAACACAAAGTTGCAGTACCTTTACAGTTCTAAAATAAGCTGATATCAATGAAGAAAACATAGAGAAATATTTCTTAATAAGCAGAGCTGACTCCCCATAGAAGCTGCTTGGCAAAACCCCCCCGAGAATCTCTTTAGATTTGCCATTATCATGCTGCCTGGTTACAGCTAGTCTGTTTTTTTAAATGGCAAAGAATATGACATGTTACGATGGCAACATCTTGAAAGTTAACGTATTTGAAGTTTTATTCTCTGAGTTTTTTGGGGTGTTTTTTTTGGTTTGTTGTTTTTGGTTGGTTTTTTTTTTTGTTTGTTTTTGAAAAACAGTTATTTGTAAACCCTTCCTTATTTACTGCTCCTCTTTTCTAAAACTTACCAAACAATATTTTAGCACAGCATGGAATTGTTGACCAAGTGTACTGCATCTAAACTTAGTAGCTTCAGCTCTAAAGACCACTTGGTAGAAGTTTTGGAGCCAACCATATGGAAGGGTAAGAAGTTGTAATTCCTGCAATGCAGTGACAGAAAGCTATTAGTTCAGAAACAGATGACATGCACATTGGAGAGGTTTTGCACTCAACTAGAGTAAAGGAAGGGGGAGGTGATTGATGGGCCTATATTATAAAAATGCCCCTTGCCCCAGGCTGCCGCTCAGAGCTGTGTTTTCCAAAGTGTTGTATGGGCAAGCATGCTCCCTTTGGAGATTGCTGAATGATGGGATTGGCTGTCGGGATGTTCAGAGAATACAGGGGCATGCTGAAGTAATACAAAGATGTGAACCATGTTTAAGATGGGTACTGGACAGGTGTCCCCTGCAGTGTAAAAATTACCCAGAATAAATGATGGGGCAAAGCCTATGACCCACACTCCTCAGTAGGCTGCGGTCTAGTCCAGACAATGGTGGTATTGCCAATGATCATGGGGAGGGCCAGTGCCAGTTTTCTCACTGACCCTTGCTGAGGCAATTCTCTCAGGGTACTGACATTTGCTGTAGGGACATTTTTTCCACTGCGCTTCTCTCCCTCTGTGTGCTGCTTCCCCTCTAATTTTGCAACCTTGCTCTGATATTATTGTATTGGTTTTATTTACATTAGGCATCATTGTTCCTTTCTGCTTATATGTTTTGATGTTAAATACTTGAGTCACAGTATGGCATGAAACTGTAGTTGTGGTGGCCTTGCAGTCCTAGACTTTTTCTTACCCCACTTGACGTCTGGCGGGTGCAGCGTAGCTGTCGACTGATGTCTCCATTGATCCCTGTCCTGCAGGAGGACCAGTGAGCAGCAGAGTGTCAGCAAAGATTCAGCAGCTGGTCAATACACTAAAACGGCCCAAACGACCACCATTACGAGAGTTCTTTGTAGATGACTTTGAGGAATTGTTAGAAGGTAAAATGACTGTTTTTCAAAAGGTTTGGGGATCGTTTATTAAAACTCTGTAAAATGTTTGTCTCCTACATTGACTTTCTAGAAAGCCAAGTAAGGCCTCCCTGCACTGGCAAGTACCAAAAACCATTGGTATTCAGTGGAAACTACTGGTAGTAAGCTTGGACACAGTGCTGTGGAGTCAAAAGTGTCTCTTGTTTGCTCAGCTCCTGGTTCTGCTTGCAAAAAGTGACAGTAGAGAAGGGAAGCTTTGCTTTGAGAGCATTCAGCTGTGGGTTACAGCCATTGCTTTGGAACACCAATAAGAGAAAATCTTTTAATGAGGGAGCATGTTAAATGTTTTACACATCCTTTCTGTAACAGTGAAGTATGAAAAATGAACTAAATGTAAGATAGAAACAACAATAAAGTCAATAAATGGAACTTTTTTTAAAAAGACCAATGCTTTGAGAATTAAGACTTGCCAGGATGTGGAAATTTAAATAGTCTTCACAGGAATTTATAAGAAAACATGTAACGGAACATGACTTACATCAATCTGTTACTTGTTAAAGGACATTTTTGTCAGTAGTTCTGCAGTTCATCTCATTACTGCATTTTTTCTAGGAAAAAGTATTCTTCATCTCTCTTTAGGAGTAAAGAAAGGTTTACTATTTTGAAGATAAATATATGCATGCTGCCTCTTTCCCTTCTTGTAGAACTTTTGTAGAAACTCTTGTAGCAGTGTCTTTCCGTTCTTGTAGAACTAGTGTAAGAACAAGGACTTTTCATTCCTGAGGTGCATCAGTTGCTTTATCTGTGTTAAAGTTAAAAGTCAGTTATTGTTATATTTCTCTGTTGCTGCTCAATACCTTCTTATACATCACTGTTTTCAGAACATTTTGTACAGGTAACTTATTCTCTTAATTACACAGGTGTACACAAGGTATAGAATTTACATGGTAACTGTATATCTTTTCATAATCATAAGTTCAACAGCCAGATCCAAACCAGCCAAAGCCAGAAGGAGCTCAGATGTTGGCTATGCGTGGGGAGCAGTTAGGTGTGGTTACAAACTGGCCGCCTTCCCTGGAAGCAGCCCTGCAGCGATGGGGGACCATCTCACCCAAAGCTCCTTGCCTAACCACTATGGATACCAATGGAAAACCACTGTATATTCTCACTTACGGTGAGCACTCTTTGAACTATTTGTGCTTTTATGTATTCTGTACAGTGTGTGTAGTAAATGCGTAAATATAGACTGAAAAAAGCCTTGTAATGATGCACCTGCTCCATTTGTGAGTAGGGTAAGACAACTCTGAAGCTGTTGATGTCTGAGTATGGGTTCCTGAGATGTTATAGTATGATTTATTTCGGACAGAGGAAAAGAGCTGAGTACATATACCCATGGATTAACAGATTATAAATTAAAACCACCTTTTCAATAGAAATGCATCCTAGGTCAGATTTTCTTGAAGATTAATGTCCAAATCCATTGCCCTTGGAAATCACCCAGGCTTTGTTCTGCAAAAGCCTAACCTGCTCTACAAAACTCATCAGTTTGAAGAAGTTAATAGGATTTTTTCCCTTGTTTTACTGACATTGTAGTAAGTGTGATTTGAATTATTTCTCCTGATGGGTTAGTTGTACAACTAGCAAATGTACCCCCTTGACATAGATTTGCCAGGATATATTTTAGTGTGACCTTTGGTATGTTCTTGTAGTTCAGCGTACTGCCTGACAGTGTACTGCAACCAAGAAAGGCCAAATAAAAATAAGCATAAGGATATCTCTGACAAATAATTCCCGTATTGCTTATAATTTTGAGATGTTCAGGAGACATTTGGGAGATGTTCAAAGGAATTATTATGAATAACTGTCAGACTTTGAAAGCGAGTTGGAACATTTCCGTATGCTATTGATGTGGATATAAAAAATTATTTTTCTTTTTTCGTTTCTACCTTCTCAGGGACTTGGAGTTCTGTGCAGAGAATGTTGTTACATGCTGTGATATAGAGGTCTGTCTGTTTTGTTCAGTGTTGAACATTCATTTCCATTCAGGAGTCAGACTCAGTGATGGTCTCTGGCCAGAAAGTTGTCTGCTGCAAGTTTGGCACTGCAAATATAGTTAAAGGCTTCTAAAGCATAAGAGAACCTTTGCAACTGAGGGTCATGCATGAAACATTTTCCCTTCAGGTACTTCAGAGTTAAGAAGTGACTTAATTTCAGGGGCAAACATATGATTCACCATTGATGAATGTTTTTCTTCCTTAAGGACATTTCCTTGAAACTAGGGAAGAATTTTAAAGTTTGCAATTACATGTTTGCAGAAGTCATGTCATCTACTGAATGCCCTAAATAAATTGGACAGAAAAGGAAATTAAGCTGTTACTGAGAATCAGACCATTTTTCTGAATTTGGGATTCTGTCCAGAGAGTCTGAGCATATGTCCTGCTTTGCCTGAGGCTGTAGGGTGAGCAAATCAACCCGAGGAACATATCTGCATGGCTCAGGGAGCCACCTAGCCTGCTTCTCTGTTCTAAAATAACTTTCTCCTCTTTTGCATTGTCTGAATCTTGAGAAAAGTAGGACTAAAATTTGTGTTTTCGCACCTTTCATTTGTCAGCACTTTGGGATGTGGTTTTCCTGTTGTCTTTCAGTAGTTTCCTGAGGTCAGAAAAAAATAATTTCTTTTTTTCCCCCTTTTTTTGGTCTTCTTTTTATAGACAAAAGAAATTACAAACAAAAACGTTTCATAGATTTGCTGAATTCTTCTCTGCTAGGCACATTTCATGCTGATATTCTTTTTCATGGGAAATGTTCATTCACTATGCTATAGTAGTTTCCTTAAATGAAAACTGCTTTGGAAATGTCATTAACAATACAGCCACTTGCCATTTCACTGGTGACTTAATGATTCTGCTGTAGCTAGTCCACCTTCTGTGCTTGCAATATTTTCTAGCAATTGCAGGCATGGCAGTTTTTAACTTGAAAACTAATAGACATTAAGCTTCAAAATCATTAAAAACACTCCTACTCATGACTTTTTATCCTTGTGCATGGTTCCACTGGCCCTGGTAGTAATAAACTTTTGAAAGATGAGTTTAGCCACAATCCTGCCATATGGTATTAATGTGACACTGAATTTCCTCATGTGCTTGCTATGATCAGGTGACTAAAATTTTAACTATCAACCCTGATGATTTTCAGTAGCCTCTAGTTTGTACTCCACAGTTATTTTCAAGTTTTTTGACAATTTAAAGAAATACCATTACCAGGAATTTTTGTGTATTTCACAAATATTCATGAACTTTAAGAATAATTCTAATTTTCCAGAGTTTTGATTTTTGAGATGTCATCACTTGCACCTCCTCTTGAATATTTTGCTTCTATTTACTGTTTTTGCTTCAGTCTCTTCTCACATCTCCTTGATCTTCATGGAAATCCTCTTCCTTTATCCTCCAACTTTACAGTTAAGAGGAGGCTTCTCTTTGGTGTCCTTTTGATTTCATTCTCAGAATCTTGTCCAGTTTTATGTCCCGGCACGGGTGAATTGCAGGTTTGCCTGCTTATTCCACACTTTTTTCCACCTTTCCAAGATGATTTCCGGGAGTGTCTCTGTAGCTATCAGCTAGACCAAGGCCCATCTTGAGCAGTTCTAATGCCTTTAACACCAAGCATATTTACCTCCTCTTTGTGGATTGTTGTAGACAGTATTGCCTTCCCATCCATCTCTTGGGATCTAACTAGAGTACCATACACAGCCCAGCCATTTGTTTCTTTCATCATTTTACAGCCATTCTGTGTCCAAACGTCACAGGTTATTTTAGGAGGAAATCTTTTCAAATTGAGGCCTTTTACTGCATCTACATGGTGAAATCTCATCCCATCTGTGACCTTGGTCTTGATTCTTATATCAGGCTCTCTTCTGGCCCTGAAAAACGTAGTGCTGGCCTCTTGCATCTATCCAGGATGCTTTCCTATTTGCCCTTGGTGGCCTTGTGTGCTGAAAAGGAGCACTGAGAGTCCACAAAATTCTGCTTCTCGAAAGTTTTCCTTACAACTCCTTTGTTGTCCCTTACAGAGACACCTTTGAGGGCTCAGACCAGAGGCCAAGCTATGATCTGCTGTGGCATACAGTGGTGGATCAGTGTTGNTTGAGTGGTGACTGCTCTAGATTGTGCAGGGCTTCTGGGCCAGAAGGGGAACCAGTTTAAGGAAGTTGCACTTCAGCTATTGCTTAAAATCATTGCTGCCCTCCCATTTCTCTGCAGGAGTTCATCAAATTTGTAATGCCTTATATCTCCTGTGTCTTTTTCAGAACGCTTTTTGAGCTTCTTGTCTTCATAGCATGTCGGAAGTGGTTTTTTCCACGTGTCTCAGATTACTTTAGATAGAATTCATATATAACTGAACTTGCAGACTTGATCCTTTTTTTCAAGTGTTTGAAGCGGTTTGCCTCAGTTCTTGAAGTTCTTCTCAGTGCCCCAGTTGTAATCTTTATTTAATGTACTCAAAATTCTTTAATTCTTTCTAGTGAATGAAACACTGTGAATATTACTTATTTCTCAAATATTTTGTTCCTCTGGGAACTTGTTTAAGTGGAGAACATCTTAGTTAAGTTATTCTCAATCCCTTTATAAATCAAATCACTGAATATGCATAAATTGAAATGTCTGAGATGTGGGAAGAAAATATGTCTTTATCAGGTTTTATGAGAGTCTGAACTCTGACTAGAAAAGTAATGTCTACTTTGAGGAAAAGGAAGACAATTTCTGGCTCAGACAAAGTTAATCAGAGTAGAGAGGCATCTGGTTTTGATATTAATAAAGAAGTGCTTAGTGATTTCTTAGAGGAGAAATATGAATAAAGGACAATTAAATCCTATATAGTTCTTATGATACCAGAACTACTTTTCTTACTTAAAATGATTATTCTAAGGAGAACAAGAAAGGCTGGAGAAAAAATAAATGGTTGGAAGTAATTTATCAATAAACAAGTTTTGAGCCTTCTTTTTGTAACCGTTGTTAAAAACAACAAAATGTGTAGCATTTAGCATGTGTTAAATTTGTCTGGTTCAAAGAATCTCACATCCTTTATCTAACACTATCTGTAATCAGATTTTTTAAAACCATTTTCGGTAGCTTTGATGTAGTGTTTCCCACATCAGGGGCCCACTAGAGACAGCAAGGCTCATAAAAAATAGCAGATGTGACTCTCTGGCCAGAGGACTGTTTCTTCCATTTGGATTCTGTGGAGAAGGAAATGCTTGGGAAATGGCATTTGTTTGCAAATTAATTGTTGATTTTAAAAATAACTTTAAAGCAACTGTAAACATTTTGGGGCCAAAGTGATCCTGCCTCAGCAGAGGTGATGTTGCTCATACTGGAGATATCCTGGCATACCTTAAACCTAACAGCAGGCCAAAAATAGCCAACCCCGAGCCATTCTGCACCTGGTGTGCAATGTGCACCCTTTCCTGACCTTTCTGTGAGAATCTCCTAGACCATTTCACAATTATCTCCTAGGAATTTCACAATTATCGGAAGGAGAGAGACAGATTCATGATGCTTCTGACCAAGTAGCTGCATAACCAAACTGTCCTTACCTCTGAAATAACTCAGGACTCACAGAAGTATGAATAGTCAAGGTCTAAATCCCCAGACAGATATTAATCTTATGATTGTTCAATACTTTAAACCTTTATTTCTTTAATAAAAAGACTGAGAATTGCTATATTATATGATTCAGACTTCAATATCAAGCGCTGTAGTAGCAAGCTTGCCTCTATTCTGAGTATGTCTGGAGTCCTTCATTCTCTGCAACAGAACATTTTTGTTCTTTTTCTTTGTTTTTTTAATCCCAAAAAAACAACAACTTCATTTTCTGTTTAGGTTGGATCTAAAGAGTTCATGAAGGATTATCAGAGTAGTAAAACTGTGATTATCATTTTGCAAAGCAAAAACAAAAGCCTGTTTACCTTCATAGCATTAGGAAGTTTGCAATTTACACTAGATTTAATAAATGCTCTTGTTTCTGTTTAATATGAAGAATGTTGTACTGTGGTATTGAGAAAGTGAATATTTGACAAAATTATTTACAGTTAAACATTGGCAGTCTCGCAGTTGCTGTGCACAGAGATTGGTAAGCAACCACTGGTTTGGCTTTGTTGAGCTAGTGCTGTGTGGTTCTGAAAAGTGTCCTGAAGACAATCAGGAAATTCACTGTGGTTGGTTTTCTGAGTTTTCTCCCTGATACAGCTTTTCTATTAAAACCTTCTTTACATTCAACACAAACATTTAGTCCATTTACAGATTTGGAAAGGAAGAGGAAGGGGATTTACCTTGGTGTCACATGGAAAACACCTAATTTTTCTTAACAGATCCTTTTTTTGTGGTTTTTAACACCTTGTGTTTTCCTTTACCTTCATAATGTTTTGCTTAACCATATGGGACTGGGTATTATCTACTTTCACTTGCTGAATTTTATTGCCATCTGAGTAGACTTAAAAAAAAATAAGATGAGTGAACACAAAATATATCATTGCTGATGTAGAGTTTATACTACTCAACTAAATCAAAAACTCAGTGGCAGGAGAAAAAGGACTAGCTCCACATGGGTGCTAGCAGTGTTTGTCACAGCTGCCAGAAGGCGAGATGCCGTTTTCCATCCTGTCCTGCCGAGCAGTTCTGCACATGTGATGTCTGCCGGATATGGCTCAGATTCAGAGGCAGAGTGGCACTTGCTGTTACTCTCTGGACAGTGGGAACTCTCTGCTCAGTTTGCAAGTGTGTGAAGAACCTGAAAGGCCTCCCTGCAGAAGCATGCTGCTAGGGCATGAGAGTCTGGCAGCAGCACTCTGGCAAAGTGACAGAAGTGGCTAAGTAAAATCTTTAGAAGAAGATTTATTTCAGTAAATAAGCAATTATAAGTTAGGGATAGATGCACAGAAAAGCTCTGTTTCTTACCATCTTGTGGAGTTATACAAGATTTTGGGAAGCAGTATCGTAATTAGCAGCTCAGTGGGAGGTAGGAACAAGATAATAAATTGTAGCAGCAACAAGGTGTGCATCAACTGCCTGTTGTTGGGGTTTTTTTTTCCAAAATTAGCTAGGGAAACTCTACCAGTCTGCTTTGTATGAGAAATAGTTTTGTGACCTGAAAACTGAGGAGTAATTCATTTTCTTAAACATCTAGTGCCCTATGTTACCCACAATATGTGTGTGTGACTGGCAGTGCCAGCACTGGGTCTGCAGAGCCTGGGCCCCTTCCAGAGGGAACCCTTGTGCCTTAAACACCACTGGACACTTCTGTAGATGACATAACAATTCTTCATTTTTTAAGTGCAAGAAAGTAGCTTTTTATGTTTGTCTAGTGAGATCAGGGCCTGACACAAATCCTGTGCTGGTGCGATAGGAATGTTGTTTGGAAGGACCCTGCTGCAGCGGGGATGGGGACAAGAATGTCAGGAGCAGGAGGGCTCCCGGGGTCTGGTGTTTATGGCAGGGAAGCAGCAGTGCAGCTCCAGGCTCCGGCACCTGTGCCCCGCTGCAGGAAGGCTGAGGGCAGCTCCCTGCGGCCGCGGCACGGCTGGGAGGGAGCAGCTCTGGCACTGAGCCGGGCCGCGGGCTGCTCCACTCACTACCAAATGAAGCGGCTGCTTGAGTTTCCTACATCCGCCCCCCTGTCTTCGGGCCGACTCAGAGCATTAATGGCAGTGTGTTTATGCGAGGAGGGCTGGCGCTTCACTGAACTCGGGCTGAGGACAATGGGACGTGTCCCCGGTGGCCTCTGGGGCCCTGTAACGAAGCGATTTATCCCGCATGAGGATGGGCCCTAAGCCCCGTGCCGGAGCGAAAGCCTCGGATGGAGCGCAGCTGGCCTCCTCGCCAGGCCTGCCGCTCCCGCGGATGTGGCACTGCGTGGAGGTCACGGCAAGGTCACAGCAGCGGGATTGGTGGGAGAGCTGTTAGCAATCGGCTTTTTTCCCAGCAGCGTCTAATCTCTCAAGTTTGCAAAGGAAGAATTGCTCTGAATTGCGGCCTAGGCAGAACCTAGGAAGGAAACACTTCAAAGATTTCCTTCTTTATAACATCCTCTGTTTCTCAGAGCTGTTATCCTGCAGAGGTGGAGTCCTTTGTGTTTCTCAGTGGTGTCGGGTCAGAGAGGGCAGACAGCCAAGGTGACAGAACAAACCCATGGTTCAGTCCATGTCTGGTCAGAAGTTTGTGCCCCATCCAGAAGCCTCTGATCTGGCCCCGATCACCCATACGTTCCTAGCTCCAGCTTCTGGGTTACTGCTCCTTTTGTGGCCCTTTTTTAATTTACTTTTTTGGAACACAGCTGTACACCCTGCTAGAGAAATTGCAGACTTCCTGTTGAACAGTTGAGTTCAAGATCTGCCTGGACTTTGCTCTGCTTGCTCAGAGGGTGCCTGGGGGTCCCTGCCTGCCCCTGGCAGCCCACACAGGAGCAGAGCTGGCAGCAGCTGAGGGCAGGCAGAGCCTTGCAAGGGTTGGAGTGACATTATAGGGCTTGTAAGGTCTTTGTGTTCCAGCCCCTTCCCAGCTGAATGCAAGCAAGCTGCTTCACTCCAGTTTTCCACAGTTTCATGCTCAGAGGTACGTCTGCCTCAGATACTTAACACAGGTTGGTATCACACCTCTAAACAGAGAAGGAAAGGGCTGTGGTAACAGAAAATTTGAGTATTTTCTGGCCGTTTAAAAAATACTGTGGCCATTTTTTATGCAGTTCAAAGTGTATTCAAACAGAAAGGTGAAGAATTAGGAAGGCCTTATATTATCTGTCTTAGAAGATGAAATAAAATTTTGGCAGTAAAAGAGCATCATGACAAAATGTGTTTAAACTTATTTAAAACTCTACTAGAAACTACTCCTTTAGATTTTCTTAGTCTTTGTGAGAACTTAATTTCGGCATTTATTCAGGACTCTTAGGTGGAGATGATTGTACTGCATACCTCGGTACCTCTGAAAGAATGCATCTAAATACTGTAATATGAACAGCCCTTAGATTTTAAAGAAAATATTTGATGGCACATTTGATAGATGAAAGATTAGTGTGAATATGTCACAAATGTAAATTTAAGACTTGTAACAGATTTAATCTTTAGAGCTCAGACATAACTTTTCACAGCAGCTCCTTCAATGTTCATTTCAAATTTAAAAGTGTTTTGTGTAAAGATGGTTCTCTTTTGCAATTCAGAACTTTTGCCAGGCTTTTGATTTCCATTCTCCAATATTCTGTATCATTACTAATTGCTCTTTTAAGTTTGTTGCTGCTGAAGCTTTAATGTTGAAAAAATTTAGTAAAAAGAATATTTGCGTTCTTAAGGCATCCTTTTTTTTTTTATCCTACTCACTTGTCAAGTTGAAGTGTTAACTGTAACAGCAGGGAGGATTTCAAAGACTTTCTTTCCATCAAATGCAGGTAGTTCTTTCATAGTTCTGTGAGAGTTACTCCTGCAGACATACTCCTGTATCTGTGCTGAGTTTCCAGTGAAACAGAATTGTGTTTCTTTCTGAGCAGCAAGACAGTTCAACATGAAAATACTGGAGTAATTGTAATAAATAAAAAATTCTGCAAAGCATAGTTTGGTAATATTATATTAGTGTTTTCATAAGAAATGATTGTATTTAGTACTTTCTCCATAACAAGCAGCAGTGACCCTTCCAATTTTCCTTAAGTGGGATAAAGAAAAAATCTGGCCTTCTCATCTTAATTTATATTTACGTTGGATTTACACTTAAAAATGATTCAGTAGTATTGCTTTTTATAACCAGGATGTGGAGGTTCTTATTATAGCAACTGCTTGGCTTAGTTATAAATAGTGATAGTGCATGTTTGGGGGCCTGAACTGCTGAACTCCACAGGTAATCCGTTGTCAGAACCTATTTTTGTTTCAGTTATTGGTGGGCATGAATTAAAGATTTGGTACTGTCAGGCTGAATAGTGCTTGAAGACAGAACCTGGGGGCTAGTCAAGCGCAAGGGCTCTTAAACTTGGTGTTGTTCACATGGAAGTAACAAGGTCTCTAAACAAAGGGCATCTGGAAGAGCGAAGATGCCGATCGCTTGAAGGATTATTGAAAGGCCTGTAATGTGGGCAAAGAGGTCTTGGTGAGAGAATCTTTGTTTATTGAGTATTGGGGTGGGGACTAGATAAGGATTAGATAAGAGGGGTGCTGGAGAGGTGAAGCAAGGGAGAAGAGAGACAGTAAGAAGGGGTACCTGGGGCAAGTGAAGTTTTTTAGAGAAGGGGGGGTATAGGAGCAGGCGAGGAGGAAAAGCCAAGTTAAATGGAAGAAGGCCCAGGATTAAAAGTGAACCATATAGGTGTGCTAAGGTTCAGAGGGTCCCTGCTGCTTCAGTGTGCTCCTTTGGCTGTGGGGTGTTTTCTGTTTGTTGGGCTTTTCTTTTCTTTGCCTCTGCTTCTTGGGATTCCTTTCCTTTTTCCTTGGTGAGAGAATTGCTGTGGTGAAACCTGAACATCACCCTTGAGGTCAGCCTGTGCTGAAATGTGCCATGTCCAACTTGCTACAGCAAGTATTAGGGTGATGTTTGGACTTGAAGGACCAGCCCCTTCTAACAGTTAATTTCAGAGTCAAAATCCAGTTTTCTCCAAAATAAGAAATTTCTGCCCTAAAGAAAACCATTCTTATCTAATCCNACAATTTTGCAGGTTTTTTGAAGTTCAAAAAATCTCCCTTGGTTCCCTTTTTTTTTTTTTTTTTTTGTGTGTGTGTGCTGCTGTATTGAAAAAAGAAGTACAAAGAAAACTTCTGAAAAGTATTTTAGTATTTCCACTAGTCCCAGTAGTGGTGTCATATTTAGTTGGAAAACTAATATAAATGTTCCTACTGTGTGTTTTCCACTTCTCAGATATTGTCTCTCTTTAATAATCTTGTAAAACATAAGAATTTTTATATTAATTTTGAAAATTTTGCGTTAATAGGCAAACTTTGGACCAGAAGTATGAAGGTTGCTTACAATATACTACATAAATTAGGCACAAAACAAGAGCCAATGGTACGACCTGGAGACAGGGTGAGTATCTCAATGATTATTTATAATAGTTCAAATCCAATGACAAAGAGAGAGTGAGGTTTTTGGGGTGCTCTGAAGAAATTAGTGAAGTGAAATAATGGGGTGTGGGACAGAGTGCTGAAATCTGCTGTTTCCTCCCTAAGACTGATCATTCAGATCAGAACTGACAGATGTTTTGAACTGCATAATAAGTAAGCTGACCTGGTACCCCCTGAATAGTAACTTGAAGTTGTGGCAACAACAACAATAAACATTCCCATGGAAAGTGATTTTTAAACATTGAACAACAGTCTGTTTAGCAAAAGCTTGCTTATGGAGCCTGGAGGTGTCATGTGGTTAAAAAACTTACTAATGACTTTGTAGCAGTTGAGGTGGTGGAAACAAGAGAAGCATTGTGGAGGGCAAAGACAAGCAAAGTCAGCACATTTTGGCAGCCAGTTAAATAAATAAATGACGCTGACTGGTAACAAAATATTTCCATTCCTGGCTCTGACTCTGATGCAGCTACTGCTAGAGGCTGAATCTAAGTAGATGGATAAAGCCCACAGCAAGAGTTGCAGAGGTAGCACTTGAAGATGTTAAATGAAGACAAGAACATCCTATGGTTTTGCTAACAATGTACTTACAAACCTATCCANNACAAACCTATCCATTTGACTGAAGGCTGGCTGAGCCTGCTGCTCCTTTTCTCTGCCAGAGTGTGTATAGAAAATTCAACAGGTCCCATTCCAGTTTGGATCTAAGCCGTGGAATGGATATTCCAGAACAAATTTGTCAGAAATGCAAATTTTAGTCTTGCCCTAGTGCTTAGAGTTGTGAGTGTGGGATTAAGTTCCCCCCCTCCAGCATCTTATAGCAATTCTCAGACTGTTGGTTTGCTTGATCCTCTTGTGCCACGTGTGAGAAACATGTCTGCTTGCATTACACATCTTAGGGCTTCAAAAATGAGAGCATGCATTAATGCTTCCCAGAAAGAAAAAAAGAGGAAAAAACCCAGAAGTGACAGTCCTTCCTGTGTTTCTTTTTGAAATAAATCTTGAAGAAATTACCTAAAGGATCTCTAGATCCTTAATCTAAATTGCTTCCTACAATGGCATTCAGCCAGGACTAGGATCTAAAGATTCTCTTTTACTTGACTTATGAGTGTCTCTAAGCAACAGCAGAAGCAGCAAATTATTCAAGTGTACACATCACAACAGTCCACCCAGAAAGCTCCAAAAGAATAAAGTTCACATACGGGCAATGTGCATCTCTCCTCATCTACTGTGTGCTGCCTGCCCATCTTCGTAGTGATTTTCTGCAGCAGTCACTGGCATCTCCTGACATTAGGAAAGGATTTGTGGATAGTTCAGGCTGAAAATTGGAAGTTTAGCTAGCACAGGATACGTAAGGAGCAAATTGCAGCTTATCTGAAATAAATCAGCCTAGATTAGAGCAAAACAAATGTTTGTAGCTGAGTGCTGAAAGCATATGCTTTGTGTTGTAAAAACATCTTGCCTGGCATCCCTGTGTAACAGGAACGTGATCATTTGAGGCAACTTCACATTGAAGATGAGGTGTTACAGCACTTCTGATACTCTAGGCTGTGATTCTGGCTGTTACACCTCTGTTGTGATAACAAAAAAAACTTTCTGACCTCTTTGAAGGTGACTTTATTCTACATGATGTGTGTTATGTGACAACACTTAAAGGCAGTTTTTAATACTAAATGAAAGACAGGCACATATTTCTGGTCTTTTCCAAACAAGAATGTATTTGTTTCCTTATTTTGAAATGTATAAAATAGTTTATATTTTCCCTTTAAAAACGCCTTCTGTCAGTACAATCTCTGTTTTTCATGATACCATTACCTCACCTTTTAGGTTGTTTGTCTGAGATGAAAAATAAATGAACATGCCTGCATCTCCTTCCCTGTTTCTGGTATTATGCATGGCAAAGTGCATTTGCCTTCTATAGTAACTTCAGAAATTTAACCTTGCATCACCCCGGACAGCTGCCTGGAAATTAATCTTGCTCTCTGGAATATCTACTAGCTAACCAG
>WAAG01092176.1:15947-63319 GCA_013390105.1 Tichodroma muraria
CCCCCTGTGTGCTCACGCGGCCTTTTCTGCTCGGGGGGGGGGCGGTTTCCAGCTCTGTTTCTACCTTGTATTCCTCGGAGCCCTGCAAAAGCTGCTTCAGCTTGGCGTCCAGCTGGGTGAAGCGCCGGGTTATCCGCTCTATCCGGGCGTGCAAGTCCCTGTACTCGTTGTACTCCGCGTTGAAGTCGTTCTTGTAGCTCTGACGCTGCTCCGAGGAGGAGATGGCTGCGTATTTTCTGCAGGGAACAAGGGGTTGGTGANACTAAACCACGTCCTCAAGTGTCACATCCGCATGGCTTAAATCCCTCCAGGGATGGCAATTCCCTGTCCCAGTGAAGAAATTCTCCCTAATATCCCATCCAAACCTCCCCTGGTGCAGCCTGAGGCCGTTTCCTCTCATCCTGACTTGCATTAAAGTAGCAAATTATGGAGGCAACCACTGGGGATCGTTGCCTTGACCTCCTGCAAAACAAACAATGTCTGCTCCCAAAACTTCCTATCTCTGCCAGATAGGGTGGGATGGGCAGGTACAGCCAAGCCTGGAGCAGCTGGGGGTGGAGGAGGACACTCAGATAGTGCTGCTACAGCTCCTCTGACTCCTGCTGGCCCGCAGAACATGGAGTTCTGCATCTGTGCCAGGCTTTGGAACAGCAGGAATACGATGCTTCCAGTGTTAAGAGTCTTTAAAGGAACACAAAAAGCATTGAGCCATCGTTGCAAAACGCTCGCAGGGTGATTATGTGGCAAGAGCACGACAAGGAGCCACGGTGAGGAGCTTTACCCTGTTTTTTTGTTGTTTTTTTTTCCACCAGCAACTCTATTTCCAGCACCTTCTGGAGATACTCCACGTGTCCTGAGCTCAGGTTGAACTGATGTGCCTTTAGGGGCCTTTTGGAAGTTATTCTGCTCAGCAAAAAGCCATTAAAGCTGACATTTACAGCCCCCTCTGAAGGTAAAACTCATCTTTTGGTAGGTGATGGCTCTAATTTGCCTCCCTGCTCTGGCTGCAGCAGGGCCAGCTTCCTGCATGGACATGGAAAAGCTGATTTAGGCCTCAAATTAAGGGGGAACTTTCAGTGCCTTAACTTTTTAAGTGCTCTAAACTTCTAGAACTGGGGGTTTATCCCAGGGGCTGGGATAAAGAACCATCCACACAGGATAAAGCAGTGACAGGTCTCAAAATTTGAGGAGCTGGGCACAAACCAGTCAGATCACTCCAGGTGAGACCACAGAGCTCCCAGAGCTCCAAAATCTCTGCCAGGTTCCTTGGAGAGGGCCCAAGGAGCTGCAATATCCCTTTCTGAGAGGGATCAGCACGTGGGTGAGAGAAAAACCACCCCCAAGCAACCCAAATTCTTCGGAATAGCCCTAAAAACGCCACCTTGAAGGGCTTGTTTGTATGGCTGATCCAGCCCAGCAAAGCAGAAACCACAGCACAAACCTTTATCTGCCCTAGAGCTTCCTCCTCCTCCTCCTCCATCCCTTCCCTCCCAGCAAAGCCAAACCAGCTCTGATGGAAACAACCCCCAGGGCTGGGACATGCACAGGGAATTTTTCCCCCCTCCCAGCTACAACTTTTTCCCCACCCCAAAGCTTTGTTTAGAACAGGTTTGGGTTTATGCAGATTCTGGGCTTCCTTCACAGGGAATTTTGGGCTTCGATTGTTTAATTAACCCCGAGGGGATCTGATTAAAGAGTCAAGAGGTGAAACAACTCGGATCCTAACCCAGGGGTTAGAGCCTCCCAGGAAAGAACATTTCACTGCTTTATGGAGATGATCTTGGCTCTGAAGAGGGCAAGAATTAGCAAACCACCCCAAATCCTTCCTTGCCCTGCCTTCCCCAACACGAAAGCAGATTATTCCCTCTCAGAGTTTCCAGCTGGAACGTGGAGATGTTTAATCCTTTCAAACCCCTCTAAGGTATGAAATGCTTCTTGAAGTACTTAAAACAATTTATAGGAGATAACCTTGAACTCCTTAAGGAGGTAAAAAACAGCTTTGATATCAAGTTTAGTCTCCACTATTAATGTGCAGAGCTGGGTTTTTTCTTTCTCTTACACCCACCTCACAAAGTTCTATCAAATAACACAAAAAGTCCAACAAAAATCCCCAGCACGCTGCGATTTTTTAGCTTGAAACACGATCCCAAAGTGATGAAGCAACTGATAAACATACTTACAATAAATAATCTGGCATTTCTGAAGTTGATGTTGGTACACTAGAATTATTGCATGTTCCATTTAAACCTGAAAAAATAAAGGTTTGTTTATAGACATTCTTAAACTTCAAAGCTCTTTGCAATTCGGCTTCAAACTCGTAAAACTCGCCTGCAATATACAGTTTATGGAATTCTAAAGGATTTCTGTTTTGCTTGGAACTGACAGAGGCAGAGGAGCCACAACAAGGTGGCTGAAAGTTCAAGGCTCCTCCAGTATTTGTCTGTCAGCAAAACAACACCAACATCAGCACGGAGCAGCGAGAAAATCTGAATTTAACCGGTGGATAAACAGTGCCTGGAGTGGGATAACACCAGAGCACCCCTGGGAACGAGGAAAACACAGCCCTGAGCCCAGAGAGCTGAGCTGGGCAAGGTGAACCTTCTGTTCTCCTGCTTGGACACTCGAGAGATTCCTCTGGGGATAACTCCAGGGTGAGATTCCTGAATTAATGTCCCAGAGTCCTGCAGGGCACCACAGAGAGGATTTTGGGGAATGCAGGCATTGATGAAGGCTCAGCTAAGAGTGCTCACAAATTGAAGGAAGAACAGAATAAAGCTAAAGCAGACTCATCCTCCACATCCATCAACCACTGCAGGATAAATGTGGAGGAAGAAAGCAGCTGGATCCACGTTTGGAAAGGGACATTTTCCACAAACTGTCTGTGCTACATTCCAAATCCTCACCAGGGTCAGCTGCACAACCTGAGTCAGCAGTACCCTGACTGTATCCTTGAACAGATGGATTTTCCTCTGAATTTCCACAGAAAAGCTTCCCCTGAGCAGGATGGGAGAATGGCACAAACCCAGTTTTTCTAAAAACATCCCGATCCCAAATTCCTGCTGCAGCTCCTCCTGCTTTTCCTCCTGTCCTGACCACAGCGTGGAAGATGCAGAACAGGGTTTAAGGATGGTGGCAGGGAAGGGACACACAGGAGGTTTATTTTGCCTGTGAGTGCCACCTACTGACTGAAAGGACCCCAAAGGTCCTTCCGGAGCCTCTGGAACGAAATTCCCAGGAGAAACTCCCACTTCTGGCACGAGGTGTCCCTACCCACGGCAGGTGGTGGAACCAGATGAGCTTTAAGGTCCTTCCAACCCAAACTTTTTGTGATTCTCTGCTTCCCTACAGCTCCAGGGGGAATTTGGGGAAGGAGCAGGATGAGGCTGGTGCTGCCCACAGCAAGGCACAGAAGGAAAACACCCCCAGTTCTGGCTGTCCAGGATCCAAGCAGGACTGACCACATCCTGTTTGTGATTGCTCCCAGTCCAGCTGGGATTTGTTACCTCAAAACAGCAGCAGGAACAAAACCCAACTCCTAAGAATTAACAAAAATCCAGGAATTAAACAGTAAAGAGAAGCAGAAAAGGTGGTGGAGGAATTTCCCAAGAATCTGGGGTGTTTGGGTATCCATAAGACAAAAAGAGAGAATGTGTGAGTGTCTCTCCAGAACCACTCCAGAGGCTCATGGGGAAGAGAAACAACGTGGAAGAAACACAACATTCACAGAAAAAAACTGGGATTGACACAAAAGTAGAATTCTCAGCTCTGCAGTGCCACGCACCCATGAGCCCCACAGACTGTGGTTCCTCAGGAATCGCTGCTGAGCCATCAAAATGCATTTTGCCCCTGCTGCAAAGCCTGTGGGGAAGGGGAGGGCTGGGACCAGCTCAATCCCGACTCCATGAGAAGCTCCCCCTCTCCAGGAATCCAGCAAACGAGCCTCCACTTCAAAATGTTGTCCTTTTGGAGCCCAAACTGGAGGATTTCCATGCGCCAAGCAGGAAGGGGAATGCAGAAAATAGTAACAGGGTGAAGGAAAACGCAAAAAGGAATTTAACAGATATTCCCAGAGGCTGCAGGGGAAGCCCCAGTGCTCTGGGGAGCCGTAACAAACAGCAGAAAACATGGAAGCAGCAGGAAAAGGAATGGATGGGATCAGCCAAAAAATATTCTCTGTTCTGACTTCTGAGAGTGCACGGACCTGACTTCGAAACAGTGGCTGGATGGAAAATGTTTTCATCCCACCTCAGTGGAGATTCACTGCTGTGTCAGGCCTTGAATAAATAAATCCCCAGCCCTAGTGGGATGTGAGAAAGCTTTTCCAGCCTGGAAGAGCTGGTTCTCCACTGCTTTAAGAGCATTTATCACCAGGTTTATCTATCATTTCTTTTGTAGCCAGTATTAAAAGCTTTTGTGAGTAACTTTTCATTAAAAACCCAAACAACAGTCATCACAACAGCCAACACAAGCGCTGCACTGCTCTTCCCACTGCTCCCAGCCTTTCATCCCCACAGATTATCCCAGCTTTTAATTTAACCAGGAGAAACATGACACGCTCTGAGGCAGTTCCAAACAGCACGAAAGGTGAAACAGGAAAAACCTGATACCCTCTGTGGAGAGGAAGCACCTCTGGTGATTTGGAGGGAGGACAGCGCTGGCATTTGGGTCCCCAGAGCACCTGGGATGGCCCAGGATGTGCCCATTCCTCCAGGGAATCCTGGCATCACACCCAGCCAACACCACTCACCTGGCACCTGCTCCTGGGGAACACTAACTAAGTCAGCATTTTTTATTACTTCACAGTTCTGCTTCTCCTCTTTGCACTTCTCCTCGCTCTTCTTCTCCTTCCTCTCCTTCTCCTTGTCTTTGTGCTTTTTGGATTTTTTCTTGGATTTGACGTAGGAGCCGCAGTTGTGTTTGCTGCTCTGGGCACAGTCTGTGGGCAGGGGGTGACTCAGTCTGTCGGGAGGCTCCGTGCTCTCACAGTCTCTGCCGTTGTGAGTCAGGTCGTTGCTGACATCCGAGAGGGGATCGTGAGGCCTGGGCAGCTCCAGGGCCGGGAGGGAGGAGCTGGAGCTCACCGGCTCGGGCAGAGCCGGGGGCAGGGCAGGGGGGGCCAGGGTGTCCTTCCCGTTGGAGGAATTCAGCTTCCCGTTGAGAGTGGGTTGGGTCCTGTGAGCCAGGTGTGAGATCCTGGGCTTTTTGTTGGCCAGGGGGTCGATGAACTCCAGAGGCTGGGATCGTTTCTGTCAGGGAGGGGGTGAAAAAGGAGAAATAAACCGCGTTGAAGGTGCAGAAGTGGAGCCGGATGTTACCACTAGGTGGTGGTGCAATACAGGGGAGAAGGGAACATCCCCGGGAAAAGCAGCTTATCCATCCCAAGCTGCTTCCCAGAGCCCCCAGTTTGGTGGGACAGCTCAGAAGAATCCCATCGGCAATTCCTGACTTCCCCCGTTATCCACACACAGCCCACTCTCAGTGCAGCTTATTTCAAACCCTTTGGAACTCAAACCCTGCAGCCTCCCCCTGTCCCAGCCAATCAGAGAGTGGAAATATCCCTGGAAGTGTCCAAGGCCAGGCTGGACAGGGCTTGGAGCAACCTGGGACAGGGGAAGGTGCCCCTGCCCACGGCAGGGGTGGAACAGGATGAGCTCTAAGCTCCAACCCAAACCATTCCGTGATAAAAACATCTGTCCTGAGCACCCCAAAGTCCCTGTGCAGGAAAAACGGGCTCAGCCCTCTGCAGCAGGGAGGGATTCACCAGTTCTGCATTTTATTCCCAGCTCTGTGGCCAAGAGCTTCACCCCTTCCCCGTTCCTTCCCCTTCTCAAGAACGAGGCATTGCCGGGAAGAGGGGAGGAAGCGCCAACTGCTCAGTTCTCAGAATTTCAGGCAAAAGGGGACATCTAAAAAGCCACGTCACTGGGGCCAACGTGACCTGAGCCACCCTTTTCTGAGCAAGGGTAGAGAAGGAAGCGGCTCCCAGCTGTGCCCATACTTTGGAAGCAGCTGCCTCCAGCCTGGAAAAGCTGCTCCATGGAAGAACCCATCCATCAGGCTCAGCCCAGCCTGTGCCAGCCAAAACCACCTCAGCCAGCCCGCAGTGTGTGCCCACCTGGCAGCTCTGGGGCTGCAACAGCTCTGGGCCAAAGATTGTTTCATGCCCAGAGGAAAACAAGCGATAGCTCTGGTTATTTCTTTTGGATAATCCATTATTTTCTTTCTGTCTCAGGCAGGATAGCGACGTGTTTGCGAATGGAAATGTTGTTCCATCGCTGAAACGCAGCTGGATGGTGGCTGGAGCAGCCCCTAATCCCCCTCTTTCCCCCCTGGATTTTCTCTCTCTTTGCTAACTCAGGGGTCTCGAGGACACTGCTCAGTGCCAGGAATTCTTTCCACCTGTCAAGGTAATTAAGGAAGAGCTGCTGGTTCTGCCACCGAGCTCAAGGGACAAGGACAGCACGTCCGACCGGCTTGGCAACATCACCTCCCAGAGCTCCCAGTGTCCATCTCCCCAAGGAGGGGCCACCTCCGGCTGCAGGGCTCTGAACAGGTGACAGGGAAAAAGAATCTGCCAGATTTTACAGCCTTTTCTCTAAAAACAACAAATATCAGCTTCTCCAAACTCATCTCTCTGGTTAGGAGGGTTATAAACGTCCATTTTCTAGAATGACCAGACCAATCTTCTTCACTTTTATTCCACAGATGAACTTCCCCAAAATATTCTGCATTCCAGCCTACCAAATCCCAATCCTCCGCTGGCACTGCGCCCACTAAAAGCCATTTCTCTAAACAGAAACTACAGCCAGAGAGTATTAAAAGAAGTGACAGCTCACAATGCTGTGGCTTGCTGTCTGACACGACAGAATCATGCTGGAAACATTTATATTCCACATTGGACTGCCCCTGTCTCACCAGCCTTTCCTAAATCCAACCCAACCAAGCACCCAAAGTTTCAGCTGGGTCATTCTGAGAGATCAAAACCTCACCCTAAAGACCTTTGAACCTTTAAAATATGGACAGCCAGACAAACAAGATGATTTTTCAACCTTAAAAAAAGACATAAGACCAGGATCTTTCCGAGCTAACATTCTTCATTCACCAGGAACGTGCCCACAGCAGAGCAGGAGAGGGTTTGGAATCAGCTACCTGGCAAACAAGTTACACAGTCCTTGTTCTCAACCAGAGAACTGCCTCCCTCTCAGTGCCAGAGAGCACATAATTTCTTTACCTGTTAATATTCTTTGCCACTAATCCTCGGTGCGTCTGTCCAGACAAGCAGGCATTACACATTCCATTGGCAGGAGAAGAATAAATACTCAACTTGTCTGGGCTGACCCACAACTGGAAGAAGGGAAGGCAGCACATTTCACAACGCCAGCAACGCCTGTGCTGGGAGATACTGGGAGAAGTGGGGACAAGGCTCCGCTTGACACGCGTCAAACGCGGCTCCTGTGTGGTTTATGGTCATGGAAAAAGCAGGCAAAATGTTCTTTTCACAGCTCCCTGCTCTGGCATCTCCGAGCCAGGAGCAGCCCAACCTGCCCCTGATCTGTCACGGCAATTAGGCTGCAAAAGGTCAAGGGTTTTAATAACTCAACCATGTTTGGGAGCTGCTTATTACAGCTTCGTTCCACTCAATTATTAGTAATGAGGAAAACACAAGCTGGTTCTCCCAGGAACTCCAGGAGGGATGGAGGCGCTGCAAAAGGAATTTAGCCCTTCCAACTAAACCTGAGCCTCTTTGTCAGAGATCCTCCCCACAGGCCCTCGCTGAGCCACGTCCAGAGGAGAAACAGATGCTGAGGAAAGCCAGAATGAGACTCCAACTTAATAAAAAAGAAATAAAACCCCAAGGACCTCCTGACCCGGCAGCAGGTGATTACAGGGTGCAGACAGGCACAGCTCAGCCTGGACCCACGGCCAGCAGCCAAATCCATCCGGAGCACACGGATCCAGGGGCTGGGAGGGGGGATCACCCACCTGAGGGGGAGAGCTGGAGTTGAGGGTGTCCTTCGGAGGGCTCAGGGAAGGAGCTTCTCCCTGGAAACCGCCGCTGTTCTGGGGCTGGCACAGCTTCCTGCAAGACACAACCGGGGGCTGGTCACACCCCGAGCCGGGGGACAAGGTGCCACTGCACACCTGGAGCTGCTCTTGGGCTCAAACTCTGCTTGAAGGTGCCATAAAGGAGCTCGTTCAGGCTCTGGTCTCTGGCAAAATCTGGGAAGGAGAGACTGCTGCAGGAAAATATCAACGACAAATTGGAATTCCTCATCGCTTTCTTGCTTTCCCGGGATTTTTGTGGCTCTCTGGCAATGGAAGGAGCACCTTGGACCAACAGGGCCAAGGCTGAGCTCTTGGACACATGAAAGGATTCCCTGTTGAGGTTGGAACTCCTTTTTCAACAATTTTGCCTTTTTTCTCTTCAACTGGTGACGTAAGAATTAAAACAAATTAATTCCAGCCTCAGAAACATAATTCACATGGAGAGCAGTAAAAGTGGCATTGAATTTTAAGGTGTAAAGGATATCACATATTATTCCTGCTGATTGAAATACAGCTCAGGGAGACATTATTTAATCAAATTTCTGCTGAGTTTTTGCTTTCTGAGACAACTCAGAAAGCAAAGTTCACTGAAGAGGGGCTGAAACTCAAGCTCAGATGTTGAGGACTAAGTTCTCCCACTCATTAGCATCATTAAACCAACATTTTATGGCAACAGGAGCCCTTTCAGCAGCGAGCTCCTCTGGGTCCAGGAAAAGCAGCATTATAACAGGAACTGCTGAGGTATTATTGGTCCACCAGGATTTACATTTTGGGCTTCCCAATAATACTTTTAAGTTGCATCATGCAAAACAGAGGTACTCTGGACTGTATCTGTGGTATTGGACAAATAAAAAAAAAATCTTTTGTAGCAATAAACAGAAGAATTAGAATCACTTGAGTGCCTGAATTCCCCTCCAGGCTGGGTCTCTGCTCCTCTGCAAATCTCAGAGTATTTTCCCAGCCCACCAGCTTTGCCCAACAATTCCGACACCAGACTGCCCCTCAATTAATCACCCAGAAAAAAAAAAACCCAAACAAAACTACTCTTGCATCAAGCTGCAGCTGACAAACTGGAAAAAAAAAAAAAATAGAATTTGGGGTTAAAGGTTTTAATAAAGCAGCTCTGCAGTCAGTTTGTCAGGAGCTGTGGAGCCTGAATAACCCACCTTTAAATTCTCCCACAAGAAACTGGAATCGGCATTGAAGCTCACTCATATCCTTTAAACATTGGGAAGATTTAGCTCAGAGATAACGCCCAGGACTTGACAAGATTTGGCTTTTAACCTGAGCTTGAACCCTGGGCTGTGCTGCAGCAATATTTAGACATCTGCAGCGTCACCACTGTCCTGGCTTTGTTCAATTTTATTTAAAACAACCTCAGCAGCCACAGATCGACTCCAGGAAAGGACCTGGGCATTGTGAACAAGGGGACACTGATACTGCCCAAACGCCCCAGTGAAAGTGGCTTTTGGGGGCTGCTTGACCAGCCTGAGCGAGCCTGTCGCATCTCCTAATTGTTAATTACGGATTTAAGGAGTCGGGAAAGCACCGAGTGCAGCAGAGGGAAGATTTCACAGAATCCTGGAATGGTTTGGGTTGGAAGGACCGTAAAGCTCATCCAGCCACAGGGTGGGACACCTTCCACAGACCAGGCTGCTCTGGGGACGGAGGGATGGAAAAAAACATTAAAAAGAGGGAAAACCCGAGCTGGTTTAAGCCAAGCCTAGCTAGCCCCAGCTTTAACATCTGCAGATGTGTTCATTACTGCAGCTGCTGAGGCACTGAGTGGCCACTGGCCCTGAAATCCAGGAGCACCTGGGACAATTGGTTGGTGATGCAAACCCCAACGTCTGCTGCCTCCTGTGCCCTTTTCCCGGGCCCGTTTTTCTCCTGTCTCCAACCCAACATGTTTTTTTTCCATTTTGGAGCCTCATTACCTGCACTGCCTGAGCAGGCCTTTGTTTGTACAGTTTAATACATCCTTTCCAAGGTCTATTTTTAGACCCTCGCCCAAGTGAATGCCACAATTCTAGAAAAAGCAGTAAACATGGCTTTTCTACAGGGAGAAATTAACTTTTCTTTTTTTTTTTTTTTTTTTGGGGGGGGGGCTTCTTTTGCTTTTTTTTTTTTTTTAATTGAAAGCCATAAGGATTGCATGGCAGATGTATTTTTCCTTTTAATTATAATTTCACATCAAGGCCATTTAAATGAGTTCTGATTTTCCTTGAGCACGCCAAAGCACTTGGAGTGCAAGTTTTCTGTTGGTTTGAAAAAGTCTCATCTCCAAGTCAATTGTGCTTTTAAATCATGGGAAGTGCTCAAACAGAGCACGCTGTGCTTCAGCTTAACCAGAAGTGCAGTAAAATAAAGCACAAGTAAAAGCTCTGCCTGCATGACAAAATCTGTACCAAGGCACTGAAAAATATCAACACTCACAGCAAAATTCTGTGTAAAACTGGGAGATTTGGTCTCTTTCCCTGCCAGCCAGAAGCTTCCAAGCTTGGAGGCTTCACCCAAGGAAAATATCTCTGGAGGGAAAAAAATTTTCAGCAATAAGGATGAACTGAGTCTGTCAAGGGCTGTTCCAGGAGGGAACACGGGAACAGAGATCACACTCCAAAAGCAGGACAAGCAGCAGGAGTCTGAAGGGATTTATCCCCACAGAACAACCATGATTTCAGTCAAGATCTCAGATTTAGGATGAGACACTTCAGCCTGCACAGGAAGATGTGGAAAAAAGGAAGGAGAGTTTCAAAGGAGAGCTGAGCTGGAGGCATTTAATCCACTCATCTCCCAGGATTTTAGACCTGCAGTTTTAACTCTGCCAGCTCTGCTCCCAGCCAGGTTTCCCCCAAGCTTTGCCTTTAATGATTTAAAGACAGCCCAGGATGATGTGAAGAGTGGATCCACTTGGATATTCAAGTTCAGTCCACTCCTACAGGTCCCTGGGTGTTTAATTTTTTTAAAGACAGTTTAAAAAGATGCCAAAGTCAATCACACACTCAACCTACAGACCTTGGTCACCCCGATTTACAGAACCTCCCCTGGCCCAGGGTTCCCTGGAGGATATCAGAGAGAAGAAAATGGATAATTACCTAACGAGGATCCTCTTCAACAACTGCTGATCTCCTTCTGAGTAGCCAGGCCAGTCCTTCTGCACTTCTTTGTATACACAATCTTTCAGTGTGAAAGTGCTGTCCTTGGCACTCAGATTTGCCACCTGCAACAGAAGGAATTTGGAAAAACATCTTTAGGGTTTCATTTTCTCACTTCCTTGACCAAACAAGAGCTAAGATGAAGGCAAAACCTGAGCAGGCTTAGCAGCTGTTAGTAGTGTCAGAGAACAAGGAGAGACTTTAATATTTCATTTCCTTATTATTAAGATTATTTAATCAAACCGTGCCTTTCCTTTCGCCTTGCCGCTGCAATAATTCATAATGAATTTCTAAAGCACATCCAGTTGAGTGGGAAATAAGTCACATCTAAAAGAGATTATTCAGCCTGGGGAGCCTGGAGCAGCACACCACCACTTGATGGAAACACCTGGAAAGAAAGCCTTAATGGGAACAGGCAGTTCACTTATCACACCTGTCCCATAGCCAAAATGGGGCAGTTTATGGCCAAAGAGGAACACTCGGGGCCATAACTTGGTTAACAATTGCCAGGAGATAACTTCTCACTAACGAGCCAACAAAACTGCCCACAGAGAGCTGTGAGGAGAATGCCCTGGGATCACCTGGATTTTATGGAGAACTTCTCCAGGGCAAGACCAGAACCTGGGATTTCCAGCTTCAAGCCAGCAGAGCACTGCAGGGAGCTCAGCACACCTGCACCGGCAGCTGCCTGACATTTTCTCCAACCCTACCCCGTGGAGTTTCCCCACAAAACTCTGCGTGGTGCCTGCACGGAGAGGAGACGCTGCTGGAACGGGCAGAGCTGCATTAGAATGGAAACAACTCGGGAAGGAGTTATCCCACTTGGATCAGTCTTTCCACAGCCTGACTGAAAATTTAACTTCTTGCTGTTGGTACACGCCTGAAAATCCAGAGCTGGTGCAAAGCAAAGAGCCCCAGTGAGGCCTTCCCAGAGAGTGAACCTCTCCTGGGGGATCCAGAGTGTCCTGGAATGCTTTGGTTCCATCGAATCCCAAGGGCAGGGACACCTTCCACTATCCCAGATTGCTCCAACCTGGCCTCGGACACTCCCAGGGATGGCGCAGCTTCTCTGGGCAACCTCAGCTTGCAGAGCACTGCAAGTTTCAAACGAAAATAAAGCCTTCAATGTGGTTCTGAAGAGGGACAAGGAGGCCCAGGTGCCAAATGCTCTGCCCACAGCCAGGCAAAGCCAGCAGCTGCAGCCCGAATTCCCTGCTGGAGCCCCTCAGCTCGGGGACTGCTACCCTGGAAAGTGGAAAATGCTTTTATTCAGTGCATGGAGATCTTGTGCATCTGTTTAGGGATTACTGTTCTCCATTCAGGACGTGGCTGAGCTCAGGGGATTTCTATTATCCACACAGCAGGAAAATGCCTCAAAAACAAGCAAAGGAGTGGGAAGTCTTGAATGAACTGAAGATGCTGCTGATTCCTCTGCTTTTGCTTTAGGGAGGCTACAACTTAAGTATTAAAAATCTAGGAATTTCAGAGCAAAAGGCTGCACAACCAACATGGCAAGCTCTCCTGATAAGCGAAAAATAGAAAGCCCAGTTATCAGTTTACATGACAAACACTTTGTTTTTCCTTTCAGCCCTGTCAGCTTTCCAAAATCCTGAGCCAAAACACAACAAGAATTTGAGCTGTGTTTTACATCGAGGTATCCCTGTAAACACACCCAGGAGACAAAAGCCAGTCCAGGTTCTCCTTCACAAAAAAACAAACAAACAACAAAAAAAAAACCCTCCCAGAACTTCTCTGTTTCCTGCCTGCTCCAGGAGCCCGGGAAGAACAACTTGGATTTTTCTCTGCACAGAGGCTGAGAGCTGCTACCTCCTTGTTTTGCTCGTGTGGGACTCTGCAAGCTCCACCCCAGCCCTCCCAAAAATAGAAACCTTGCAAAATGAGGCAAAAAGGCCGCCAGGAACACGGAGTCCTGCGAGAGATGCAAGAGCACAATGAAACCCACACCTAGACAGATTTAGCCGTGTAGCTTTAACACAGCCTGTAATTTTTAGCTTATCTGTGTCTGCCTGTGGATGGGAGCCCTGGGAGGGCTGAGAGGGATTAACTTTACGAGCACCACGTTTGCAGCCAAAGCAGCGTTCGGCCCGACGAGGGCGGCCCCGTGGCCAGCGCCGCACGCGCCGCTCGCCCGCCAGGGCTGGGGCAGAGCATCCGTCAAAAGGGGTCATCAGAAACAGACTTTTCTACCCTGAAACTCAGGGACAGAATTGAAAAAGTGCCCCAAAAAACTGCTGGGAAATTCAGGGCTCTGGGATTAAAATCTAAGGAGGGGATGATTTGTGCCAGCTGTGACTCTGTTTTTAATGCGACCTGCCCTGTGCCCTTGGGCAAAGTGAACTCCTGTCTCACTCTTTACGGAAAGGAGTAAAAAAGAAAAAAAAAATAAGGAGTTTTTTCCAGAATAGATTCCAATCCAGAAGGAGGCAGCTGCAGCATTTAAATAAATAGCCATGATGTGTTTAATAAAGCAATGAAGGTGTTTACTGCGAGGCCCAAAATGGCACCTTTAACGTGACTCAAAGTGCTAGGAACTGATTCAGCTTGGAGACAGCTTTCACACTTGACACACAAATAACGTGCTTGGCAAGGAGCTGCACGATCTTCACACCTGACCAGTGGCACTTGCAAGCAGGAAAGGCTCTGAGGAGCACCAAAAAAGCAGGGACATCTTTTCCCTCATATACAAAACTTGTACCAATACAGAGCGTTGCTCCTTTACGTCCATGAGAATAAAACAGAGATTTAGAGGTTATAATCAAATAACTTGCAGATCCTCTGTTAAGAGAATCCTCCCCATGACCAAGCAGAAGTGTCCCTCTAAAAGGGACTGATCTGGTGAGCCAAAACCATCCAGCTTGGTTGCAACCCCCTTAACACGAGGCGTAGCCATGGGAGGCTCCTGCTATCTCTGCACCAGCACTGGGAGCTGAGAACTGTGTCCCCCACAGCCTTCAGAGCCACATTCAGCTGCAGCCTGGAGATAACACATTCCACTGCCACGGGATGGGGGGGGGGGGGGGGGGGGGAGAATTTTTTTTTTTTCCCTTTACCTAAATCGTTCAGCCTTCATCAGAGTACAAACCTGTTGCAGAAGGTTATCCAGCAAATCCTTGTCCTGCTGAGAAAGTCCATCCTTCTGCAATCTGAGAATAAGTTCAGGTTTCTTATAAGGCTTTAGTGCCAGTAAGTGCACAACCCTATCTTTGAAGGGTCTCTGGGAAATCGCACTATTGCCTCTCTTTATTGCACTGGCAAGGTTGACTGGCGTTGGGCGCTTCCTGGAGGGAACAGCATCGGAAGCTCCTGGTGCAGGTTTACGCACCTGAACCTTTTTGCCTAAAATGAGACGAGAATAGTGAAGTGCAGCAGTCACCTCGCAAAGGCCAGTGGGCTGTCAGCACCCGTCCGGAGCTCACTGCACCCCCGGGAAGTGGCACGAGGTGACAAGGAAGGACAAACACCACCAGCACACCCCCCTCCGTCCCGCCGGAACGAGCATCCCGTGAGGTTTATGGTTCATGACGAGCTTGTAACAAGTAAACAGCAACACCAAGCTCTGGAAACCTGAGTATTATTGGCCACCAGCTTTCATAAAGCTCCCTTTGTCTGCCAGCTTTTCATTTATCCCAAGTGCACGTATCCCCACGGTTAATCGAACTATTTTTGCCCTCCCTACGAGAAGAAAATTCTGCATTATTATGTAGAAGAGTGGGAAATACGGAGTGGAAAGACCAGAACTGGTCAGCGAGCGGCTCCCCGCTGCTGAGCTCAGCAAAAACGCTCCTCCAGCAGATGTTTCTGCTTTTAGAACAATAGGAACTTTATGGGGCTGGGTCCACCTCCCTTCCCCCTCCAAACACAGCCCGTGAATGGGGCTGACACTGGGCCATCAGCCTATTCATGAGGGTGCTGCCTGTGCTGATGGAATAACCCCTTCTCCACTGCAGATAAGTGACACCATAAAGCTGGCTCAGAAGTGCATCTCAGCTCCATCCTCACTGTAGCTCTTGGTTGCTGACGGCACCATCCAGCAATTCATTTTTCCCATTCCTACCGAAAAACAGAACCCTCACAGCATCTCTTAGTGGAGCTCAAATCAAAGGACTGGGACTGTTTCAAATACAGGAGCAGGTTCCTGCTACTCAAGGCAAACCAAGCAAAGCTGAAAACAAAGCGTGTGGGTTCCAAGGTCTAGAAAACCTGGAGATCCAATCAATAATCACTTGGGCTGGAGAAAGTGACCTTCGCTAGGACAAACAACATCCAGCATTTACTGCAAGCGCTCCGGAGGTTTATTCCAGCAGGGCACTGCTCCATTGCTAGGAAGCAACCGTTTTCAACTGAGTCATCTGAAGATACTGGGGATTGTCTGCACTGTTTGTTTTACTGAGCTGCACATTGCGTAACCCAGGCCCCGCTTCCTGGCTTCTCATTATACACCACGGTGCTGGGAGAGGAAGCACGACCCATCCTCGGCGGGGCTGAGGGGAGGTGAGAGGGGGAACGACACCAATTCGCACGTTAAACGTCCCACAATCCAGAGGTCAACTGGATTTTGTTTCCAGAAATGGGACAAGAGAAGATTCGTCAGCTTTCTAGAACTGCCTTAACTCTTGCCAGGTCATGAACAGTAAAAACATCACGTTGGGAGGTTTCCACTTGAAAGGCTGGAGCCAAAATGTGCAGTGATAGGAAAAGAAAAAACTAAGTTAAGCCAGGACACAAAAGATTTTCAAATATTTACGCACGTGCATGTCTGTGGATGTATGCACACATATTTAGTGTGGCTGCAAGCACACATCCCCTGCAGCTTCACCTGCAGCTAGCTATTTACATCTCTATTTATTCAAGTGTCAGCTCACATCTGTAGGTTCTGCTGCTCTCCAATTTCAACATTTCATATAAATTTTTCCACATCTGAGCTGCCTGGAACGACTCCACTGGCGCTCAAGTGCTGAGCTCTGGGTTCTCCTGGAAATGTGAGAACCAGCCCTGTCCCTCCAGCCCAGCCTGCAGGAATCAGCTGATGCTGCTGGCACACCAGGACCTGCAGATCCCACACGAGGACTGTCCTTCCAAGCCCTTCCCCCTTGGACCAGAGCTCTCCTCATCAAACACTGACATCTTATCTAGGAGCACTGTGAGCACACGCTCTGCCCCTGCTGCTTTCACACGGCTCTGTCTCCATTTCAGGGCAGTAAAAGGCTTTAGCCAGGAGTATTTTTAATTCTGAAGAAGTTTTGCTCCATCTTTCCAGGAAGCAAATTGCTTTGAGAATCTCCTCCCTCAGAAGCTTTAACTTCAGGCACTTACTGTAATGTTCTCAAAGAGGAGCTAAACAAAATAATCTTCTGGCCTACAGGAAATCAATGCATTTCCTTCCTGATTACTATCTCCTTTCTCAGCTTTGAGCACTTGGCTGCTGTGACAATGAGTCAGGGTCAGTTCTACATTTTGCAACTCAACTCTTCTCATCACAGATCCTCTGAGAAGAGACTGGCTGCAGATCACATGGGCTGCAGGAAAAGCAGCTGCCTCAGGGAAAAAAAAAAAAAAAAAAAAAAAAAGTGAAACTTTGCATTCTGGTTACTGTTTGTGCCCGATGTTCCTGAGCTGAGGTTAGCAGGGCCCTGAGCCCTGGGTCTCTGCAGGCTCCCTGTGCTATTTCTGCCACGGTTTCATTTCCTCTGCTAAGGCTTTCCTGCTGCTGGCACTGTGGGAAGGGCTGCTCCAGGCTGCTTTAGTGCCCGTGTTTATTAACAGAGGGCACTGCTGCCCGTGTCCTCCCTGCTGCAGTCCCGTGGGGCACAGCTGTGACACGGTGGTGGCAGTTTTAGCTGAGCTGGCCAGGAGCGGGGACACGGGGAGGGCTCAGCAGGGAGCCCCAGCAGCGCCACGGCACAGGTGTGAGTGACCCAGAGCCCTGTCACTGCACACCGACAAACCCACAGCGCTCTGGGCTGGCTGGGACCTTAAAGTCACCCAGTGCCACCCCCTGCCAGGAGCAGGGAACACCTTTGGGTTGCTCCAACCTGATCTTGGACACCTCCAGGGCTGGGGGCAGCCACAGTTCCCTTGGGGTGACGATGGAAGTGAAGACAACACAGCACGAGGAGAGCAGCCCCCTCTAAATCACCCGTGAGGAACTACCAGGAACTTTCCAGACTGCCACAATCAAGCCAACGACATCAGGATTTGCCTCCAGAGCCTGCTGGGTCCCAAGTGGAGTCCAGAGCCCCGAACTGAGTGGCTGCTTACCTACATATCTCCCCCCAGGTTTAATGACTATGGCGCTCCGGCTGCGAGTCTCCTCCTCTGCCTGTGCCATGCTCTGCCTCGCCTTCTGGTAGGAATCATCAGTAGCACACACGGTGATTTTATCCTGTATGCTTCCCAGGCAATCCAAATGGATATTGCCATTGCTGCAAGAGAAACGCAACGGAAAAGGCACTCCTGACACTGCAAAGGGACACCAGGCTGGCACTGGGGGACAGCTAGGGGGGTGTTAGGTGAGTAACAGTGGGGGACACACAGAGGAGCTGAGAGGTGCTTCCCACCCCAAAAAAAAAATAAAAATAAAGCACATCAAAACAGACCAGAAAGACTCTAAAAAGGAAGAACGTGCATTAAGCTTTGTTAGGGAAAAGATGCTCCAGAAGAGAGGGTAAAAATAAAATAAAAATAGATAAAAAAGGCTGGGTTTTCCCTGGATGCCCCACTCACCTGGATACATACTGCTGGATGCAGTCAAAGCTCCCCTGGGGGCTGTCCTTGCCAATATTGGAGAGATAGAAGGTGAAGGTCCGCACTTCCGCCGGTCGATCGGGCCTCGGGATGGCGATGTGCTGCTCGGGAGAGGAGGAGGAGGAGGAGGAGGAGGAAGAGGGGGGACACTGGTCACTCGGGTAAGCCCAGGCCGAGCAGAGCTCTATCCTCCTGCAGCCAGGATGCTCTGAGGCATTTTGCAGCAAGGAAAGCACCTGGGTTACTGCACAGAGAGGCTGCGAGAAGAGCTCAAGTTATGCCCACCGTGTGCAGGGGGAAGGAAAAGGTAACAGAGGGCAAGAGCACTGAAGATGGATATGGCTGTGAGAGAACAGAGCTGCCTCAAACAGAGCCCACAACCACCTTACTCTAGGAATCTGACCCAATTCTATTGATTCAGGCTCAAACAGACTCGCTCCCACTGTTTATATTCAATGTAAAACACTCGAGGCTCGTTTCTTTAGAATTACTGATCCAGCACTAAACATAGCACAAGCCAGGTCACTAGGTAGCATGCTTATTCTTTTTTAAGAAATTATAATTCCATAACAAGATTTCATGGCTCACAGTAGAGTGTGACGCTGCTGCTAAATTAAATATTTAATCAAGCATTAAGTGTGCTCCACAGACAACTCCACAGCCATCCTGCATTGTTTTTATCATCCCCCCCCCCAGACATTCATTTTTCAAAAGGGAAACTGTCTCCCCTCTGCATTCAGGATCCAACGTAAATGTCAGCATCTGAGCTCTACTATCACATCAATATTTGATAATTAAGATGGCTTCCAGAAGCTGAGACAGAAGGAACACCAGCTCCAGCCTATTTTAGGCCAGGCTTTTACCACACGGATTTATATTTACCCAGATTGCCACATCTACGCAGAAAATACACACTCCCAGCAAGCCAGCCCGTGGCATCCACACATGACTGTGCTGGGACAGGAGGGGTTTTGGGTGGTTTCCTTCAGACCTCAGACGTCTCCGGCAGCCTGGAAAACCCAGGGATCTGTGTCCCTCTGCTAAACCACAGGGATGTTCTCAGAGGCAGCACCAAGCTCCTGAGCCGAGCCCGTGTGCGGCGTTCCCCTGCCCTCAAACAGAGCTCCCTTCTTCCAAAAAACGAGCCCAGAAACCTGAGCCTGGCTTTATACAGGAGGACAAGCTATCCCCAGGATCCAGGTCTGAAATGAGCGGGAGCAGATTTTTTGGGTGCTGCTGGACCCTCCCTGAGCAGCCCCATTATCTCCCCTGCCAAACGTGCGCCGCAGCCCTCGAGCCTTTTAATCTTCCCTGGCATCCTCTGCCCCCACCCAGGCAGGGGGAAGAAAATTCCCTTCTGCTTCACCAGAACAGGCAGAGTTATGTAAGCAGCAGACTGGGGAGGGGGGGGGGAGATTTTGCAGCTGGAAATTTGGTGGGAACGGGAAGAAAAGGAAAATCCAAGGGGGCCGTCCCACTTCCATGGGGATCGAGCTGTGCTGCACCTGAGCCTGGAAAATAAAACCTGCAGGATGGCACCAAATCACATCTCCACACACTCAAAGAACCTTCTCCTCGCTGCTGCTTTACCACTGGAAAGAACAGCTGCTCCAAAATCCCCGGTTCTGAGTTTCCACAGGGTTTTTGCAGCGTTTCCAGAGGCTGTAAAACGAGGCAGAGTCACTTTAGTACTGAAAAGTGTCTCATGTGCAAGCCGGCCGTTATCTAGGAATTATTTTTAGCTGAAAACAGGTTTCTCAAGCCACCAAATCAGCATGGTGACTGCTTTGAGGGAGCCCTAATTTTGGTGCTGGGTATTGCACCAGTAACCAGAGCCACTTAAAAATAGCTGGGTACAGATGTGACTTCTGTTTTCTTCTTTCAAGTAACATTCATCTGTGGACAGCTCGCTCGGAGCACAGATTTCACCTCCCTCTGCTAATACCAAAACTTCATCCCAAGAAACGGGGGAAAACGCTCTATTTTCCAATCACAAAGCAAAGATGTTTTGCTCCCAACAGTCATTTTAAAAATGCTGCACAGCACACGTGGGTTTGGCACCTGGAGGGTATTTTTTCCCCCCCCTAGTTTAATTCTGCCCCTGCTCTCACCACCCCACAAGCACCTGCAAATTTCAGCCAGCCTAAGCTCTGATTCTGCACCTCTTTTTACCAAAATAGAAGCATTTTCAGTATTTCTAGCACAGTTCTGCACACAATGTATTGCTGTGGTACTCCAGCTCTTAAATTCTAATTTACATGCACACTGAAACAAGCCCAATGCTCAAAACTCCATAAAAACTTATAAAACTATCTAAGAAAATCCATGAGGAAAAACTGCCAGCCAGGTGCTGCTCCTGAGGAATACCCATGGTCCCACTTTAGAGGAGCACTCTGGTAAAAACAACCTTGTTGTTACAACTTGAAATTCTGATTATTACACAGAATAAAAGCCATTAACAAAAGCAGCATCACTACAGAGAAACACATCCCAAGGCAAAATCCCAGAAGTTTTTATCAGCTCCTGTGAGACTGGATCCAGGCAGCAGAGGTTTTGTCCCTTGTCACTGGAACAGCTGTTTTATTTTGGGCTGACTTCCTCCTTTCTGCTGTCACCTTGCTGACCCCAGGTTTTATTCCCAACAATTCCCTTCCCTGGTTAATTAGTGTCTCAAACATGGAAGTTTCTTTTTCTGTGTATTAGAAACCGAAAGTATCCTTGACAGCTTTTAGAGCAACACTGGACGAGGTGAGAACACATGGACACAGTGATTTAAAGGCTTCTAGAGAATTAAATCCAAGAAGCAGCAGTTTGTTTAAATTCTCATTTTGTATCCTGCCTCCCTAAATCATCAAGTGAAGCTTTTCCCTCTTGAGAGAGGGATACTTGCACAGAAAATTCCCACTATTAAAGCCTCAGTGCTTTAAATCACACTGGCAGTTGTGCTATGCCCAAATTTCCCACCCCAAAAAGTTAATGGGAGTCTCCACAGCTGCATTTTTTTGGGAAGCAAAATAGGAAGGCAGCTTCCTACTTTGGGAATTTCCAAAATTGGGAAACTGAGGAAGAAATAATTTAAAAAGTAAAACAGCTCAACAAATATGTTTTAATGCCATCATGTGGATGTGAGAGGCTGGTAAATTCCTGGAATTATCTCTTCAGCCCAACTGATGGAAGATCCCTCGAAAGCATCTCAAGCCTCAGCTCCTTAAAAAGCAGGAGAATCCTGACATGCAGAGTCCTACCCTTAAAAGCAGATGGTTCCCCAGCTGCCAGCTCCCTGTCGTACCCGGGAAAAATAATAATAAAGGGACAAAGAGCTCTTTCTGAGCGCTCCCATGGAGCTGCAGCTCTCTTCAAAGCTCTACCTTTGGCCTCTCCTCGTCAGGGCCATTAATTAAGCACTGAGGAGGAGCAGGCAGAGGTCAGCTCTGGCTGCCACATCCTCCCAGCCCAGCCCAGCCCAGCCCTCCTGGCTGCTCTCCTCCTCCAGGGAGTGACACCGCAGGTGCCAGGCAGCTCTTCCACCCACGGCTCATCTCCGCCAGCTCAGGCCTCAAACAGAACCAACTCTTTTATTTTTATATTTCTGATTTCTAGAAGCGACTGCAGCATTTGAAAATATTCGTAATTATCCCCAGAAATTAATATTTTTTGTTAACCCGTGTCCGTATCAGATCCATGTGGAACCCACCACGAGCAAAGGCTCAGGGCAGAGGAGCACTTTAAGCTGTTTTGATCCCTTTTGCTACATTTCCTTCCAGGAAAAAACATTCAGAGGAGGCATTTCCAAAACTTAAACAGCTTTACAGGAGAAGTCAGGTGTAGGTCCTGCTTCCAAAGGGAAAGGAAAGCATTCCCAGTGCTTTTAGCTTCTTCATTCCATGAGCAAAACTCATCAAATAAAGACAAATCACCCACCCTTCGGTTTTCCTCACTCCTGACTGTGCCCAACCTCAGTGGCAGATTTTGATCTCAACTTTCACGCTGAGCTTTCGGGGAAGTTTAAGTCTAAACAAAGTAAAAAACCTGGAAATTGCTCCTTTCTTTATTTCCCAGGACAAGAAGGTTTGTATTTTCTTCTTAACTTACAATAACAATCATGTCTTTCCTGCTCCATTTTCTACGTACTGTTAGTGAGAATAATATCTCAAAGTAGGATGTGGGCAAGGACAATGTGCTGGGTTTAATGTCTACTCAGTGCAAGCCTCTTTGAAAGCTTTAATGTGCCAGTGCATAAAAAATAATCAGAAGTTACAGCTGAATTCAGACTCTTGGGGGAAAAAAAAAATTAAAAAAATTAAATTCCCCTTCTTTATGCAGAGACTAAAGTTAAACACAGGTTTTTTTAAAAATAAAAGGTATCTAAATGACATTTTTCAAGTTCACTGAAGGGCTGCATTGCTTTACCAGAAACACCACCACGTAAATCTCAACGTTGTCAGCAACTGGCATGACAGACTGGTTCCAGGGGCTAAAAATATCCCGGAGTTCTGTCATCGGAACAGAAGTTGGGGAAGTAAAACTCCTAAATCTAAAATAACTTCTGGTACTCACAGAACTGCAGTTACATTAAATAAACCTCCAGGACTCTCAGAGCAGCCCCCAAGCTCTGCCTGCCTGAAGGAACTGGGACCCAGAAAGTCTTGCAGGGAGTTTAGCACGGGGTTTTCCTGGGATGCAGGTGAGGATTCCATGGATTTCTGCATCCTTTCCTTTTCCCTATTCTACCCAACAGCACAGCCTCGTAAACCTGAATTGCCCATTTAGCAAAGTTAGGAAATAAAGAGGAGGGAAAAGGTTTTAGAGAGATGGAATCCATGAGCAAACACCTTCCTGGACCACACCTGAAGCTCCATCTCTCAGCAATCACAGCATCATTCCTTGAGCTGGAACAGCCCCAATTCCTCAATCCCATTAACTGCAAAGAACTTTCCAGGGACAAACTTACCCCTTGGCTTCCTTGAAACTGGATGACTGGTTTTGACGTCACAGCATCCTACAAAAACAAGTGGAAAACCAAAAATTACCTCAGAGAAATTCTAAGCTCCAACGTTCGCCGCCAAGCCACACTCAAGCTCGATTTGTCACCTGGATTTTTTACTTTCCTCATTTTTTTTTCCAAGGGGAAAGGTCAGGGAAATGTGTATTTCAAGTAAGAAAACAAACAAACAAAAAATAAAATCCTGAAGCAATGAATTGTGCCTGGAAAAGGGATAAACTAAGGTCACTCTTAGCTCAGGAGAGGAGCAGCTCAGAGGTGACACTTGGGGCCTCCCGACCCCTCGCCACATTTCGGGCACAGGACAGCTCAGCTCTGGTGCTTATGTAAATTTTGAGTTAAAAAACGGACACTGGAGGGGAAAATTTATTCCAGTTCTCGGCCTGAGAGGACGCAAAGAGAATTTTTTCCAAGGGAAAGCTGGCAGTCCTTTGGAAAAGCAAACTGCAGCTCCGTTGCAAAATCGTGTTGTTACGTTGCCTGTTTCAACAATTGGCCTCCTCCTCCAGGCTCAGCTGCTTACATTTAAAAAATTGTATTCCTGTGACTCTAAAACTGCTCAATTTCAGCCTTTTTGCCTCGCTGTCATTTTAGAGATCCCAAAGACTTTTCAATTCCAAGTCTCACTTGAGGTTTTAACCAAAGGAAAAAAAAACCAGATCCAATCCAAGCTACGCTGAGTTTGGATTTCTCCAATTCCAGCAGAACTGGGGCTGTGGATGTTTTATTTCCTAACTCACACAAAGCATTCCAAGACAGGAATTGTGCTCCATAAGGCTGGTGGTACCCCATTGTGAAGCTTTCCAAAGGGACAGAACAATTTATAAATAGATGGAAAGTATCTTTTAGAAGCGAAAATGTTGCCATGCGTAAGGGAGACATATTTCCATGGGAAAACCACCAGGAATTTGGGGGAACAAGCCCAAAACACGAGTTGTATTGTGCTGTGTCACCCAATTTCCAATGGATTAGAGAAACAGACATTTAAATTTTAGCAGCAAGAGAGTTAAACAGCTTGAAATTCATGAAGTTAACCATCCCTCGTAAAACTTTTCCAGCCCAGCAGTGAAGGATCTCAGCCACGACAACAACAAAAAAATGGATAAATTCACCAGCAAAACAAAAATCCTTTTAGCCCAGATAAACCTAACAAAACTCAGATGGATAAACCCAGCCCAAGACAGAGTCTGGGTCTTTGAAGAGCCCATCCAATAGGATTTCCCAGATCTGCTTCACACCCAGGATCACTACAGGACATTTATGACGCTGAGGAAAGCAGGAACACGCTCGGAGCTGACAGCACTCCCTGAGTGCTGGATAAGGAATTTTATAGACCCAGAACAACCTTTAGAAAGCACCAATAAACAAGATCTTGCTCTTGGTACAGAGATCACTGAATTCCTCGAGTGCCACGACACTGCATTCCACAGCACACTGTTCATGGCCAGCCTGGCCAGCTTTTTGTTCCCCGTGTCCAGAAATTCATAGGAACATACTTGAGCAAACAAGCATTTGAAACATGAAAAAAATCTGGATTTAAGGGGAAAGAAAAAAAAAAATCAAACCAACCCATGTGGTTCTTGCACAGCAAATTACAGATTTGGGAAGTTCTGCTCTTCAGTCTGGAAAGCTGTTTAAGGGGAATAAAAAGGAGGTAAGGAGGATGGAAGTGGAATAAGGAGACAGGAACAAAAGTCCTGATGCACAAATCAGACGTGGTTTAATTACAGAACTTATAAATCCCACAATCTACAAATAAACTGGTTTGAAGTTAAGTGGGTAATATCAGCTTTATGCAAGTTAAACGGCAAAGCTGAGATGTACCTCCCAAAATTCAGCGCTGCTGTCTGTGCCTGTCTGTGATCCCTGGGGAGGAATTTCGGTGCTGGAACTCCCTGCCAGGCTCCAGGGGGATCACAGGGAACAGACGGATTTGGATGGACCCTCCAGCATCCCAGTTCCCCTTGGAGGCAGGGAAGGACTCTTGGCATCTCAGCAGCACCACCCCTGAACCTCCAGAGGCATCACCCCCCTGAAGTCCAATTCCTTGGCTACAGCTCGTTCAGGATGTTCATGGAAGAGGAGAGCACACTGCACACCCTAAACTAATTAAGGATGTGACTCTAAGTACCTTTATTAGATGAAATTTAATCCCTGCATGGACACCTTCATTAAGAATAAAAGAGAACAGATGAATGGCGTGAAACCAAATTAAAAGGACATTTCCACTTATATCTCCATTTGGATTAACTTCCTTGGATGTTCTTGGATGGACAACCCCAATTACCAAGAGTTCTTGCTGCCCTTTCCAAAATCCCTCTGTCATTTTCTGAAGAGTCACCTCAGAGTCACTTAATTCCTCCTCCTCAGCGATGCCATGACCGAACTCCCTGCGTTACAGTTCCTAGAAATGCCATTCCACCCCTTTGGAGTGGGAACAAGGTCTTTCCCTCTGCCTTTCCAATTAAACCAAGCCACCTCCTCAGCCCTGGATGCAGCAAATCCTTGGCAAATCAAGGATGCTGATGGAACTTCATCTTCGTGCTCAAACAAGAGGAAAACAAGGCAGGTTTGTCCAAGCAAAGGGACACAACCTCAACCCCTTCCAATGAATTCCAGCTTCATCCCTCCAGGAGACTCTGGGTTTAAAACCAGCTGCTGGAAGCTGATTAAAGATAAAAATCAAAGGAAGAAAAGCAAAGTTCAGGTATCTTGCAGCAGCCACCTGTCAGGTGAGCAGGTTTTATGCTGCTGCCAGGTGCCAGATACTCATCCCTGCAGCTCATCCAGGAGGGTGACAGCACTGGAGAGGCCCAGAGGGAAGGAGCACAATTCCTGGGATCTGTGGGGCCAGGGAACACCCAGGAAGGAGCACAACTCCTGGGATGTGTATGGAACACCACATGAGAACCTGCAGTTTCCAGAGGCAGCAAAGCCCCTTCAAACACACCTCAGATGCAGGAATTCCATTCCCGCCCCTGCCATTGTTCCAGCTGAAGGCTTCCTGACGAGGCTGGAAGGTTGGCAAAGCATTCCCGCAGCTCCAGAGGTTGCCAGGTCCCACAAGGAGCTGTGTCAAACTTCCTCTGGAAAGGCAAAGGAGCTGCTGGGCCAGAGCAGGGCCCATCCTGCAGCCCCAAAGCTCTGCAGGAATAGCTCCCAAATGAACATCCAAACCACAGCTGCTCCTCTGAGATCTACCCAAACTGGAATTACCAGCTTCAGCCTCGCCACCTGACTGGAAAACAGACCCTCACAAAGAGCCTGGATACACCCCGGCACCTACTCCATAAAATTTCATTTATTTCCCATCTGGAAAGAGAACTTCCACACGTCCATGCCCAGTTCCCTGCTTTCCACAGCTCCTGCTGTATTCCCTGGGAATGATGGAGAAATAAAACCCCTAAAGCTCTGCTCTGGGATGCCAACATGAATAAAACCCCACAGACCCAAGTGTTTTTTGTCAGTTTTCCACATACCGTAAGATTATTTCAAAAGTCATGAGATTAAACCAGAAAAACCCCAAAACTCAGCCCCAAAGCTCCCACAGGATATTTGGCTTTTATTATCACATTATTATGCTCCTCCTTTAGTTTCCCCAGGCTAGAGGAGAGCAAGAAACCCTAAAGAGAGACTGAAAGCTCACAGAGGTGGTGGCAACACACAAACAGCTCCTCACACTTAAACATTCCAGATTTGGCACTGAGTGGAAGCTGAGGAAAGAGTAGGAAGAACAAGAAAGTGTCAATAAAATACGGAAGAATTGAATATAAAACTAATGAAGCGTCATATCAGGGCTGATTGAAGCTGGCAGAAGGTTTTGAACACCTTAAGTGGAAAAGCTGGATGGGACGCTCCTACCCAGGAACAGAAAGGACACTGGAAATCCTCAGGTCAAGGAGCCAGCTGGAAGCCTCTCTGTTTTCTTCAGGGAAATACAGATAATTAAAGCAGACATCATTTTGGGAAGTTCTGTCATGTATTTACTGGAATTTATACTGCAGGCTGTGTTCTACGGAAAGTATTTGCCTAAACTTAGCATTGATGTGTTTGTCTGTTTTGTTGGATGCTCAGAGTCACCAATGCCCAGAGTGCAACTGAAAATTTACCCTTATTTGTGTTGGAACAAGGGGATTATTTTCAGAATTTAAAGCTTCTTACAAACAGTTAAAATTAGTAGCAAGAATTCCAATAAATACACAGAGAAACTATAAAATCCTGCTAACCAAGGCTGGAACTAATGGGATGTTTCCAACCAGCACGTGCAATTCCAGGTAAAACCAGTGCCCAGGTAAAGCTGCTGCACCCTCAGGAAGCAGTTACAAAAATGGGAACAACCAGAAATTGCTTAAAAAGAACAGATTTCAGACTCTTTAATGCCCCAAACTCCAAGTTCCTTCTTAACTCGTTGGTTATGGCTGATTTATGTTTCTTTAGCCGACGCAGCAAGGTCCAAATATAGGCAAGGCTCCCTCCCCTGCTTCCTCTGGCTTCCCAGCACTACTGGGCCAAGGGTGGGATAAAAAGGTCCCAATCCAGGAGGATCCTCGGTTTAAGCACACCTGGATACCTGGGAAAAGCTCCTGCAGAGCTACACAGATTCCGCTTCCCATTTCTGTTTTTGTTTTAACCCCCGCCCCAAGAGCTTGCAAAGCAAACCAGAGTCCAAAGGCAAAGCAGATCCACCCTGTCCCTCGCTGTGACAGACACCCAGGAGACACCTCTGAGTCCCTGAATTCATTAGCAGCAAAAACACAAATCCCAAGGGAAAGGAATAGCCTGGAACAGACCGGCAGCTCCAAGCGAGGCCGTGTGAAGTTTGCTGGCAGCCAATTAGCCCAAGCTGGCCCAGGAGAGAGCCACTGAGGCTGCTCCCAGGACACTGCACTATTCCAAGGCTTGTATTTACCTCCTCCCAGAACCTCAGCAGCCAAAAAAGCCTCCTGAATATTCCCTTTTTTTCATCTATTACTTATGGAATTAAAACACGGTCTCCCTGCAATGCAATTTCCATCTGCAATTTGAGGCCTCCCCAGGATCCCGTTTGAAGTTGAGCACAGATGGGATGGAGTCTGCTGCTGACTCCAAAATTACAGTTTTGCTATTCAAACCCAACATTCTCATGGAAAGAGCCTTGGAAATTCCATGTAAATCCACCACTATTTGAGGCTTTTCACTCAAGAGAGGTGCAAGCTGCCCAGGTGAGCCACGGGGAGGCTGCCGGAGGATTTAGGATTCACCCACACCCTTCCAGGGATGCTGATGGGATCCTGCAAATCCCAGGGAGCAGGAGCAGAGCAGGGTGTGACAGGAGCTCCTCAGGCAGCAATTCCCAAATTATTCCATGGACACCTCTGCTCACTCCTCCTTTCCAAGACAATCCCATTTATCACCTTGATGATCCTGTGCTGTCACAGACCCCCTCCCATTTTCCTCTCCCCAACATTTAAAAAAATTTATTTTGGGCAGGAGTGAACAGTCGAGCTTTTAACACAAATAATTATTAAAAAGGTGTTTTTGATGAAGGTTTAAGAGCTGGACTCTCACCAATTAGTCTGAACTGTAGTTTGTATTTATTATTTACCATTTGCCTAATAGGCATTAATGGACACATTATCACCATAACATTAAAGCACCTATGAATCCTGCTCAGAAGTACAAGCAGCAATAAAATGCTCAAAAGCTTTTATGTCAGCCAAAATGCTACGCTGTACATTTGAAAGTTTTTAATTGCTAAACTGCAAAAGGCACACTGGCTTCTTTGGTTATAATTGCATCATTTAAAGTGGGCTGTTACAGCACAAATGTTGCTTCCTCAGTAGTTTAATTTTCCAGGGTTAAAAATTGAGTGTGTTTCCGTAAGACAGAAAATAAAGGAGTTTAAAGTCAGCTCAAAAAAACACTCAACTTGATTTGCTGAAATTTAAAAGAATTTCACCATTCCAAGCTCCTTAAAGTTACAGAATTTCATTCACCATTCCCAGCTCCGAAGTTACAGAATTTCGCCATTCCAAGCTCCTTAAAGTTACAGAATTTCATTCACCATTCCCAGCTCCAAAGCTACAGAATTTCACCATCAAAATTACAGGATTTCACCATTTCCAGCTCCTCAGAGTTACAGAATTTCACCATTCTAAAAAAAACTACCAATTTTACCGGAAAGCATCACTTGCAGGCTTTGACATCACTACACACTGAGCATCTCTGCTATCGCCCCACCTGAAATGCAGAAAAACTCTACCTCTGTGTAAAGTTGAGAGAGAAAGACACGTGATTTAAGTTAAAAACCAAACTGTAACCTAATGGAAATGCTTTGTCCTGCCCTGCACAGCAGAAAGCCAGGCCCTAAATGGACAATAGCCTGTATCAGCAAAGCAGAGAGCAATTAAACTCCACTGTCATCAAGATGTCACCCCACAGGCACGAGAGCTGAGCCAGCCGTGCAGCCTGTTCTCTCTCGCATGCCTGGAGCTTCTGATCTCAGCTAATCCAGGTTAAAAAGCTCCTCCTGAATAAAATGCAGCGTGTCTGTTGGGTCCCTGCTGCAGAATTTAGTCGGGGACTCAAACTGGACCAGCCGAGCTGGGCACCCCCGTCCCTGCAGCTCCCTGCTCGGGCAGCGCCAGAGCTCCTTCAGGCAGGAATTAGGGGAAGGAGATGGAGTGGGAATTAGGATACACGAACCCCACGGTGCCCCGAACACCCATCCCAAAAAGTCAGGATGAGGGATGGAGGTGGAGGCTCTCCAGCCTCAGTGATAGGCTGCAGCACACGGTGATTTCGGCCACATTCCCACTTTTTTTCATGGAGTAACAGAATGGTTTGGGTTGGAAGGGACCTAAAACCCCTGCCAGTTCTACCCCCAGCCATGGGCAGGGACACTGCCACTATCCCAGGTTGCTCAAGCCCAGCAAAACTTTTTTGTTTCTATTTGGTAGCTCCAAGTAAAACTTCCCAGTGCTTCAAAGGAATCTTTGCTTCCTAGCACAGCATTAAGTGATGATTTTTCTGTATTTGCAAAAATAAAGCTTTAAACCCCCAAAGAACAGATAGCTCTGACACAGTTTGATCATCTGGTCATGCTCAGCACCAGAGCACAAAGCTTGGGAAAGGTGGGATTGGGAAGGGAGCTCCAGCTCCCTGCACACCCCAAAAAATCCCGGGACCAACCACATCCCTCCCGACCATCAAGCCAGGATGTCTGACCAGCACAAGGTGCAGTAGTTTTCCACCAGGAAGGAAAGCTGGGCACAGAGGCAATTTAGGCAATGTCTTTCAGGAAGAAAATTAAAAGGAGGCTCAAATCCTTGGAGAAATAATTAAAGTATTGTGAATTGTATCGAGTTTACTCAGCCCGCCGTGGAGCAGGAGACTTTGTTTGGCTGGAGCAGAGCCTGGCAAACAGAGCAGCCCCATCCACTGGGCTGAGCCTTTCCCAAGAGCAGGAACCACCAAAGGCCCTCCTGCAATCCCTGCTCCCGAATTTCTACGGCAGTGCAGATACAAGAACTGAGGAACTCTCTCATGAGCACAGAGAAGGACAGGGATTTGCTCTGCAATAAATACGAACACAGAGAGGGGCTGAAATGGCCGCAAGGAGGAAACGCTGTGTCTCCAAAGAAAATTCCAGCTTTGTTTATGCAGAGAGGACACTGAAGAGTTAAATCCACCTGTCTGCAGGGAAAGGCTCCCCTGCCAGGGCACGAGGAGAGACACTGCAAGAGGACAGGAAGATACAGGTTCATTTCAAGAGTTCCAACATTTTTATTCCAAGCATCGGTTCCCCTTGGAATGGCCAGTGAGCCACTGGATTCACTGCTGCTTCCTGGACACCCAGCTTCACTGCTGGATGGGACCTGGGGGCTGAAGGTGGAAAGCAGAGGAAAAACCACCCCGAAACCAGAGGGCACTCCAAATCCAGCCCCAAAAACGAGGGGGCTTCAAACCCACCCCAAAACCAGAGTGGTCCGAGGGCAGGGGGAAGGTGGATGGCGAGGAAAAGCTCAAAGTAGGTTTGTGGCACCACGGGCTCCCAATTAACCCAGCCACGGCCCCAGATCCCAGGGACAGAGGCAGGAGTTGGCCTCCTGTGGGAATCCAACTTGGGAGACTCCGGGCACGTTTCCCAACGGGACAGCTCTCCTTTTTTAAACTTGATGTTTTCCCTCTTTGCTTTTCCGCGGAGTTAAGGCAGACCTGCTCATTAAGCAGAGCAATAATCATAAAGTCTCATCACCAGGCTGCCACAAGGGCTGTAATGATGATTATCTGCAGTTTAATCATGACAAACTCCCACCAATCCCACTATTAAAAAGATGGGGCTGCTCAGGGAGGCTTTGTCAGAGGAGCAGGAGCCAACTCCCACGACTTCCAAAGGCTTAGGGAGGAAAGGCTTTTGGAAGGAAAAAGGCTCCTTTGCATCCCTGTGCAGCTTCCAGCGCTTAGAACTGATCAAAGCAGTCAAAATCAATTAAAAATGTCTATAATGAAAGAATTACTAAGTCACAGAACACGGTGCCCATTTTTTAGTGTAATAACCCAGGAGTTTCCTTCCTGCAATTAAAAAAAAAAAAAACAAACAACCTCCCAGTTTTGATACAATTACTGCATCTCCCTGAAAAGGAAGTTTCATTTTGTGTGAGTGGATTTTCTGCATCCGTTACTCACTCCAGAAGGGTGTTCCAGACCCTCCCTGACACTGAGAACCAGCAGCCCTCAAAGCTATTTTAATTTTATTACTCAGGGTTGCGTTCTTGAGTCAAAACTGTCCATTCAAACACCTTTACCTTTATTTCAGTCTGGTCCTGCTCTCCCCGAGACAGAAGTTCAAGGATCCCTCTCCCTTTTCCACAAGCACACCAGAAATCAGCAAAATCCTGCACTAACTCTTCTTTTTTATCACCCTTTTTCCTGAAGGGATTTTTCTCCTCTAACTCCGACTGAAAGCAATAAAAGGTAAAAGTGGGAAAGCATAAAACAAGTTGCAACAACATTTCCCAAAGCTCCACTCCAAAGATAATGCTGTGCTGGCAAATTCATTGCAAAAAGAGAAAAAAAAAAATCAAGTACAAACCTAGAAATAAGTCCTATGGTTTTACAACTTGCAACTAATTTGAGGAAGAGTTAAACGAACAAATCCCAATGCTCACCCCTTATTAAAAGTAGCAAATCTAGAGTAGGTTGCTTATGCAGGAAGAAAAAAGTGATTGAAGTAAAATTAATTTTGAATTGAAGTCTGCTCATATGGCCCAAGTCTGTCCCTCTCTTGCAGAGCAGCACTGCCTGGCTTTGAGCAGTTACAGTAAATTAAAGACAGGGGAGAAAAAAGGAAGGTAAATATTGGTATTTCTAAAGCGCAGGCAAAGGAAAGCAAACCCTTAGATTTGTTTTTCAAACACGTGGATTTGCTTTGAAGCAAAGTTTTCAACAAAAGACAGTATTGCAGGATGAAGTTCCCTGTTCTGCCTCCCTATATGGGAAATAATAATAATATTAAATATAATATTACATATTCCTTTAAATATAATATTTAATATTGCTCTAAGAGAAGTCCAGCAGTATCTGCAGCATCTGCACTGCAAGACAACTCAGAGAGACCTCAGCCTGGCAAGAACCCCATTAAGACATCCATGCCCAAAATTCCCTGGGTAATCATCTCTTGCATGCAACACTGCTTGTTTTTGCAGCAGCATTTTATTGGAGTTATCAGATGATCCTGTTAAATTGGGAAAGGACCGAGGGGGAAGAAAACAACAACACCACTGGCAGGAGGAAACTGAATCACCCAAAATTCCCAACTCTGCTAAAGGTGACCAGCAGCGCTGGTTTTCCCTGGAGGATTCACTCGTTAGGAGCCAAGAATTCAGGGGGGTTAGATTCATATTTTCAGAGTCACTCCTGTCGAACAAGACACCTTGAATGAAGCCTTCTGCGCTTCCTCTGGCTGAAGAGGGAAGTCTGCTGATTTCGAGGTGCTGGAGATGTGGCCACCTCTGCAACAACCCCGAAAACCTTGTGGAAATGACAAGAAAAACAAATTTCCGTCGTGGAAATCGCTTGGCTCGCTGCTGTCCCTCTTGGAGAAGGCACTTTTCCCTGATTTTAGCCTTTCTGAAGCAATGCAGCAATGCAGCTTTGGGGCTCAGAGGGTAAAATAATTAAAAGCTTTTCCAGGACCAGCTCTATCAAATGTATCTACTACAAGTATTTTGCTTTCTGCACTGTACAAAACTCCCAACTGTCAGAAGAAAATGTTTCCCAAATTAATGCAGAAAAGTGTGTCACGATAGCACATCTTAACTCCCCCTCATCCCCAGCATGGATAAATAAAGCTTCCAGAACTGATTAAGACACCCAAGCTCCTCCATCCGAGGCTGACGGCCACACAAGTGATGGGAAGTGACTACAGAACCACATTTAGGGCTGGGATTTGTTCCACTGGCCCCTCCAGAAGTTTTCCTTAAATAAAGCATTTCAGCCCTGGGTCAAACTCCCGCACCTGTCAAACACAGGTAGAGTTTCCCAGGTGGGAATCAGGAGCTGGATCACACTGGAACCTGCAAACCAGGGATCCTCAAATCTCAGGAAAATCACATAATCCCTGAAACACCCTGAGTTGGAAGGGGATCCTCACAAGGAATACCAAAGTCCAGCTCCTGGCCCTGCACAGACACCCCAACAATCCCACCCTGAGCCCGGACTGGGATCCTTGAAAACAACCACAGAGCAGCAGGAGACACATGAAAGAAGAAAATTAAAGTGTATTAAGAACAGCTTAATAAACAACTTGGGGAAAAAAACTTTTCAGAGACAACAGCTCAGGCAGAATTTTAAAACCACAACCTTGAAGTTAGACTGAAAAATAAGGATTCATTTAAATCTCATTTATGCCGGAATGCCCAAGTATTCCAACACTGGCTGGCTCCAAGTCTGCCTAAGAGAAAGGAAGGATACTCTTGAATTACACCAGGTGGATTTCACTGAACACTGAGGCACCTCAGCTCAGACTTCAAGCACCATTCCAAGAATAGTTTTATAAAAACGCTGAATGGGTCCAGTCAGCTACAACTCAGTTAAAAATAAATCTCTTAAATGCCTTCCAATATACCTGCATCGCTGTGTTCCTCGCCAACCTGTGGGTTTCCAATTATCATTATTGTTTTTAAGCTATTTTTCTTTCACCCATCAGGTTAAAAAGCCACACGGGCACAAAGAGAAGCTGGCTAATTACAGCTCCAAAACTGCCAGCAAATGTACACTTAAGAGAGAGCTGGTGGAAAAATCTGTCAGTTTGGCATCTCCAGCATTATATGTAACAAAAAAAGATAATTCACCTTTTCAGCCCCAATCAAGATAACATGGCTTTTACAGCCAAGATGTTATTTGGAGCAGTTTTACTGTGTCAGGCTGCTCACGCAGAGCGAGCTGAGACACTTAGTACGTGAAAATTAAAGCAAGCCATTAAACACAGCAACACTGGGTTACAACTTATAAAACAGGAATAGTGAAATATCAGAAGCTGACGGTTGTTTCTGACCTAGTTTTCACTGGAGAACAGTCAAAGAGCCGAAAAGACTGAGGCGAGGCTGAAGGTGCTGAAATTCCAGTAGTGCTGGGGAGCAGGATTAGAGGAAAAGCCTTCAGACATTCAAAGGACTGAGGGAGCGTCAGGGAGAACAGGGAGGTTCAAGAGCTTGGGTTCAATGGCAAGTGACATCCTGGGGAGGGCCAGGAGGGCTTTAGCCAGGAGGGGATGAAGTCAGAGGTGCTGCAGGACCTCCTCAGTGGGGCAGCAGGAGGCCAAGGTGAGGAGGAAAAAAACCTCAAACACAGGAAGAATCATTAAAAAAAAAAAAACCAACACAGTGCCTGGATTTCAGGAGATATTTTCGATGCTTTTCTTCTGAGAACACAAACGTGCTGTCAAACACCTGGGCTCATTTGAATAACAAGAGGAAAAATTAAACCCCTTTATGCAAGAGAACTGCAAGTACCCAGGGCTTCCAGAGATCCGGGGAGGGGGGGCGTGCAAGGAAAGCCAGGTGATCCCATCCCAGGAAGCTGTTCACATGTCTCCCTCTGTTCTGCAGCTCCAAATTTATTTCCACCAGGCAGCTCCACGCTGGTTTTAAGCCTCATTAAGGAGCAGTATGTTGCTGGGCTGACATGTCAGATTTTTAAATGACCTTTGTACCGACAACAGCGTTACCAAGCTGCTAAGAACAGGGGAGGAAAACAAAAAAAAACCAAAAAAACAAAACAAAACAAACAAACAAAAAAAAAACCCAAAAACCAAACAAGTGGTTTTCCACGATTAGGAGAGGTACGTCGTGGCTGTTTGCATTTATTTGAGTTCCAAAAAAACTCCCACCTGTCAGTAAAGTGAGCCATAAAAAAAAAAAAAAAAAAGAAAAGAAAAAAAGAGCAATTCTCTCTGAAGGGCAGCTGTGACGGCATCAGCACTGCTGGCCATTCTTAACGTGGGACTTATCACACAAGGTAAACAGGAGTGACTATCAGTTAATGAACAACACAACCCCGAGGCTGAATTTTAAAGAGCGTTTTCTCCACTGCAATCTTTTAATGAAAATACAGCAGTTCAAACCCACCGAATTTGCTTACGAAAGTCTAATTTATTTTAGGACGTATTAAGACACCAGGGCTGATTCACTTGCCTATGTGCTCATAATGATCCTTATCTTCCACAGGGCTTTACTCCTTTTCTTGCAAGAGAAAAATATAGAAAGACAATTGAGAGAGCAGATTGACGAACCCGTTCAACCATCCCGGAACAAATCTCACCTCACACTGCTGAGCCCAGGAAAACAAGCCTGGACCAGTTCTTTTTCCCTTGTGCCCATCTATATCCTATTGACACTCAGAGGGAAGAGTAATTACTAGTCTGAGAAAGTTCTGCTGAAGATGATCTTCAGACGTTCCTCACGGAGTCACAGACGGCTGCGATAAACCAAAGATTTATCCAGAGGCTGGATCCTGAAGGAATCCCAGAGAAATCCGACCAGCGACGCCCCACGAGCCAGACCGACCTCGAAAGCTAAGGCAAGATGCTCAGACACAGATTCTTCTGGCCCCCAGGCACACAGAGGTGCTCCAATGCCAGCCAGGACAGTGGGAACACAACCTGACAGGCACCCGGCCCTCAGCAGGGACGCCACCCAAATTTCCTACCATCTCCATAGGGGAGAAAGCAACAAAGCATTCAAATATTCCAGTTTTTTTCCTATCGCTGAGGGAAGATGCCCAAGAAAAAATCCAGCTGAGAACCCTGAGCAAGAGAACCTCTCTGGATTTCCTACCATGATAGAGCCTTGCGTTACGTACCCTCTGCTAACAGCCTCCTCCAGCTTCCAGGGATGCTCTCTCCAGGAGAAAAGTGAAGGCAGCTGCCTGAAGAAGTTAAATTAGGTGCTGCCTTTGCTTCAGCAAGAAGCACAGAACCTGCACTGTTTCAGCTACCTCTGTATTTGCACTGCCAGGCTGGTCAGTAACAAACCTGCTCCAAAAATAAAGCGACAAACAGCAAAAGAAAGAACACACTCTTCTCAACCGGCAAAAATCTACCTAAAAAATAAGTCAGATGTTTCTTTGCTCTCCGCAAGGACACCTGAGAAAGTTCAGGTTACAACGAATTCCAAAAATAAACACGAAAAATTTTCAGATAAGAAGAGGAAAAACATGCCAGGGCTGCTGACTAAACAGAGAGCAACCACAGTGCCACGAAGAGACTCCCCAGGTCTGAGCCCAAAAACCCCCAGAGAATTCAGACATTCAGACAGAGAATCTCTCCTGCCTGACAGAGGCAGCCCAGCCAATTCACACATGCAAAAGAAGTGGTGTGGCCACTGAGCCGGCACTTAATTGTCTGACCAGAATTTTTGGTCTAAATTTAACAATCCAGGCAAGCCGTAGTTAGCTGGAACATTTTGCTTTCTTAGCCCATCTGAGTTAGGGTAAATGTGTCTCTTCCTGCTGTCAGCGTCAGTAAATTTAGTCTTAATGACAAGTAAAAGGTCTTTAGATGGAGTTAAATGGCTTTAATTGTATGAGAGAGCTCCAACTTGCAGCCCAATGCAGGCAGCACCCACATTAGGTACAGCTCCAAATGGCTGCAGGAAGGTTGTGGAAACATGCCTGGAACTGTAACATCAAACCTTCCAGGTAATAAATCTATCTCTTCTCCCCCTTCACGTTAAGAAACCCCAAAGTGTTCTAGATTTTAATGCATTAAGAACAAAGTCCGTAATTCATGAGCAGAAAAATGTTTGCTGTTGGTTTTAATCACCACCACGTTCCACGTCAACCCGAGGGCCTGTTCCAAACAGATCCAAGATATCCCATTTACGTCCCTAAAGGTTAAATATGTTTTACTTTATCCATTACTGCCTCCCTCTTCCCATTTCCACGTTTGCAAAGATTAAACACAAAGCCGCTTCCTGAGCAGAGCTGGGTGTTTTGGGACTCTCCACCAGCTCCAAGACTCCAGGCTGGGAGAACTGGTTTGTGACAATGCACTCGCTCGGCTGCATCCTCCTCCTCCTCTGGAAAACCACGCTTTATTTCTGGAATAAAAACAAGGACTGGGAGCTGCGGCGTGTGTCAGGAACACAGGAGCTTTCAGACACCGTCCCTGTGCCACTTCAGTGGCATTAGGGAACGAGGACCCCAATGAGGCAGGAAGCATTTGGGATCCGCAGCAGGAAAAGCAGCAGCAGCTTCCCGCAAAACACACAGATAACCAAAGGTTCTTTTTTAGTGCTGATTAAACACGAGAGAAGGAAGCAGAGCTGGTGACCAGGACCACCAGGCTCCCATCAAAACACAGCTGCCCTGCAAGGACACGGGGTGGGAACAGCGAGCAAGGTCACAGCCACGGGTGTCACTGAAAGCACTTTTCAAAAGAAATTGGTCGCAGAGCTCCTACGCACTTCTTAAGGGACTATTTATGGGAGCAGAAGTTGCTCTTAATTCTGCGAGAAGCAGAAGCAGAGGTCACGATTGGGGCTCCGGCAGCTCTGAGGCTGAACATCCCTGGAAGGGGGAACAGGTGCTGCCAGGCTTTTCAAAAATCTATTTTAATGCCACAGGAACTCTCGTTTCGGAGCGAAGTCCTGCTCAGCGCCGTCTGCAGTCAGCAGGATCTGCCTCAGACACTGCTGAAGGGAAGGAAGACACCCTGGGACAGAGGCTCCGACCTTCCCAGCTCCGTCATTTTACAGCAGTTTCACTCTGAATCACGAATTTCCGCCTCCGTTTGGGGCCGGGTGCTGGAGCCCCACGAAAGTCAGGGAGTTAATGAGCTGCTGCCACCTAATCAGGGCGGCCACACCGTCCCTCTGGCAAGTGGCAGACGCACAGGGAGCACTTCAAAGGCCCTGAAACTCTCCCTGGGAGCGAGGGCTGCTCCCTTCCCCAGCATCCTGGTGGCAAGGTGAGCCCAGCCAGAGCCGGCTCGCTGGCCTTATATGGCTTCCAAGGCACAATTTCCGCTTGCCCAAGCTCAGGCAGGGTGGAAAAATTTGCTTCCTTGCTACTCCGCCCATGCCGGGCTCCGAAAAGCATCCGCTGAATCCTGGATCGGAAAGGAATGGAAGAATTTACACTGCTCAGCTCCCTGGAAGAGGTGAAGCCACGGCTTTGGCAGCACCCTGGGTCACCTCAAACGCCGGGGGAGCAGAGGGAGCCGACACACAGGCAGGGGTGCAGAGAGAAAGTGGAACCACAGCTTTTATTCTCCGCATTCCCTGTGAAAAATTCTGATTTTTCTTGCTATTAAGTTGCACTTAAGCCTTTCACATTTGATGGCAGCAAGCTTTACAGGTTAACAAGGAGACGGGAACGTTATTTCCTCTCACTGATTTAGCCATAATACACTTTATTATATACCAGGAGCACAGAAAACAGCTCGGCTCAGGTTCCCACACTGTTTTCTGCACGAAACAGTATTACTGGGAAGAATTTTGAAACCAGTTCTCCCTCCTGGTCACAGTGAGGTCCATGTTATCCAGGTTTGGTGTCATTATCAACTTCTCTGAGCATCACAAACACACCAACCCTCCTATTCACTAAACAAACACAGCCACATCCATCACCCTCAATATCCACAAGTGCTGGCATAAAAACGACGCCCAGCACATACAGGCAATTAAAAAGCTGTTTAATTTTCAATAAATGCTCTCTTTCTGTGGATTATAAAGTGTTTTTTTTTTTACTAAAAATGTCTGCACAGTCACTTTTTTTCCAGCCTTGCTGGCCTGTATCAAGATCATCCCATCTTTCACAGCAGATTTCTCTCAGTGCAAGAAGCAGGCAGAGATTTATCTGCAGCCATCAGTGGTTTGTCCTCACTCTCACCTGCTGGTCACCAAATGGCAGAACCCAGCTCATCCACACACAGATTTTCTCAAAAGAGAGAAAAATGGTGGCAAAGGAGCTCATAAAACCAAGTTTCTGCCCATCCCCTTGTTCCCTTCTTTTTTGGGGACTGGGAAAGGCAGAAACACAGCCCGTTTGATTTTCTCATAGAAACCAGGAGCCAAAACCAACTGAAATCAGCGCCGGAGCTGGAAAGGTACAACAAAACTCACACAAACATAAAGTCTAGACACTGAAATGTGGAAATATAATTCAAATAACCACAACTGGCACATAACACACTGATTGCAGCCCATCACAGAACGGGCCTCAGTGGGGAGGAATATAGAAGGAAGATTAAATTAGTTCTTCCACCTCAGCTGTAGAAAATATGGACCCTGTGGGCACAGTGATATGGATTGAGCTGGAATTTCTTCCGTCCTGCTGGGATTTTTGTTAGGATTTTAAGTAACACGCGTCTGCTCTTGCTAAATAACAACAATCAGTTTAAACCATCATATAGAATCGCAGAATGGTTTGGGTTAGAAAGAGCACTAAACTCGGTTTATTCCACCCCATGCCACGAGTAGGGACACCTTCCACTATCCCAGGTTGCTCCAAGCTGGCCTTGGACACTTCCAGGGCTGGGGCAGCCCCAGTTCCTCCAGGAAACCTGTTCCTGTCTCCCCATCACCGATGCCATACGAGCCTGCCCTGGCTGTCACATGGCTGCTCTTATCAAAGCACGGCTGAACTCACACATGCTCAAAATACAGAGCCAAGTTGCCAAGAGGATGTTTGTGCTGATGAAATCTAAATACTACAAAGATTTGGGCAATTGGTTGCTCTCAGGAAGTTTTGTGGTACCTGCTGAACTGCATCACGTGTGGACACGAACCTCAAGGACAAAGCCTGCGTCTACCATTAAACCCAACAGCACAGAATGGAGCCCAAAAGGAGAAATATCTCTGTTTTCCCCAAAAATTTGTGCTGAAGTGTTCTCTCCTGCATAAAAGCCTGCATGGGAGAGAGCAGAGGGTTAACCACAACCAGACTGGACCAGACCAGGGAAGACTCCAGATGGGTGGAGGTGGGCAGCTCAGTCAAGCCCTGCTCACCAGCGCTGACCTCTTTTTGAGTTAAACAAATGCTGGTTTCTTTAAATTAGAAAAAGGCACTAGTCCAATGTAAAGAAAGGAGAGACCAAGCGCACAGAGCTGTGCTTTTTCTAGACTGTAATGCAAAAAGGATTGGATTTTGGGAAGTCTGCTCTCCCAGTGCAGCAGGGATGCACACACCACTCAGCAAACCGACTGCTGAGGGGTTTAGCAGGCTCTTTAATACATAAATGCTTGAAAAAAAACCCCAAAGCCCACCCAAATCCCCAGTGGGAAGGCAATTCCAGGTTACCAGGGTGTGCAAAAGTTGCCTTATGTACATGGGATGTTTCTAAGCAACACATGAGCTACTACAGAAAACTCTTATCAGCAAATCCAAGCTCCTTTCCTGGATAATTCATCTAGGTCAAGCTAAGGCATGTTGAACACCGAAGCCCAGTTTTGGTGATGCCTCCTCTGTATCCACCCTGGATGAAATATTAGCACAGGTGAGGTTATCAGCATGTATTTTCATGAGCATTAAGTTCACTGCAGATAATGGTTCCTCCAGAAACAGCATTAACCTTAATTATTCAGAGGTAACTCGATCCCAACCTTCCTGATGTTATGACGTCGAGTGACGACCACTTTCTCCCCCCCACCGCCAACTTCTCCTTCCCCAAAATCCAAGCAAATCCGGGATATTACACGACTGTGATCCCAAATGAGGGGATCCAGCACAGGATCCCAGGCACAGGGTATCCCTTCAAAGTCTACCTAAACCCGTGCAGCCGCCCCATCCATTCAAACGCGTTCTCCTGTGCATTAGAAGCAAAACCACTAAGTCAGCCAAAATGTATTCTTCTCCCATGGATTAGCTGGCACAAATTAGCACGGCAGTGACGCATGCAGTCTGTCCCTTCCCATTTTTCGACATGCACAAACACCAGGGATTTGGAGACGCTTCACAAGTTTCTGCTTACAAGTTGCAGGCAGAGTTGAAATGGTCTGAAACGTGCAAATTGTCCGGGAGATAACGCGTCCATTTACCAACGAGACCTCAAATGCTCCCTCCAACAAAACCTCCCCTCCCTGGGCAGCGATAAAGGCGCTGCTGCTGCTGTCCCAGCAGAGCCGGCACGACGCAAGGGAACTGTTTCAACAGCCACCAGCCCTGTGCCAAGCTGCACCAGGACAGAAACCAACTGAACGGGACAGAGCGCTTCAGACGGGTTCAGAAAAGCCCCGACGCTGGAGGATCGCTCCGAGCTGACCAGCAGGAGCCACTCCAGGCAGGAGATGGGTCCTTGGGAGACACATTGCTCTGAAGAGACTTCTATGCTTCAGACAGAAGTTAAAAAGGTATTATGATAGCTTTCCCTTCTGCTGTTTAAGTGGATTAAGAAATCAGAATATGCTGAAAAAGAGCAAGGGTTTAATTTTGCTGGTGAGGAACACAATCACCACATCCAGCTGCCGTTGATACAACTGACGAAATATCCCACTTAAATTAAGAAAAAGAACAACCTAGCCCCATATGAGTAACGTGAAGGGTTAATCTTCTAGCTTGCTTCTCCCTGTATTGCCAGAGAGCAAAAATTATTAATTCAAATTCAACCTCTCCAATTAATGGTAGGGTATGTTTTGCTGATAAAAAGCAGATCACGTTTGATTAAAAAAAAAAAAAAANATCAGTCACAAGGATTCTGTCACAAACTTTCTATTCTCCCTTGGCACATCACCAATCAGACCTAGTTCTTTGGTCTGCTACCACCAGTACAAAAAAAAAAAGCATAATGGGTTTATAATTTGCCACCAAATCCCATAGCAACTGTATGTCACTTTAGATGTAAATTACAGACAATTCCTTCCAATGCCGTCTGAAAACTATAGAGACGAATCTATAATTTGAGCAGATCCAAATGCTATACGGTCGAGAGAAAAAGCTTCCCTAAACGACTGAAAGGAAACTGCCACGGGCCAAAACACTCCTCGTGCACAACGTTCGGTGTCTCTTTGTCCCCCTCCTTCCAGTGGGAGGTGCCACATTCAGGTCAACGGGAAGAACACTGAGCAGGAGTTGAGCAGTTCAGGGTGTTCTGCAGATCCTGTCCCATTTTTGCTGATGAGCCGTACGTGTGCGATGAGCTTCCTCTCCAGCCTCCTCTGATTCATTCAGTCATGTCACCGACTCATGTTCCCGATGTCGTAAGAGCCTCAATTTTGACGGACTACAGCATCAGTGAATTAATAGGACAGGAAAAAACAGGTTACAGGGAAGGAGGAATGATGCAAAAAGCTTTGAGATAATTCAATGAATTTTGATTCGAAAGCCGGATTGCTCTTCTCCTCCTGACACCTGCAAGCAGCTTTCAATTCTCGAGTCAGCATGAATACGCATTACCCTAAAGACCCTGTAATGACAGCACAGCCTTCATTTTGTGCTTCGTGCTTTGAACACAGCAAGATGAAGGAATCTCCACAACCTGCTCCAAAAGCCAAGGCTGGAAAGTTATTTCAATAAATAGCAACTCCAAGGGGTCGGCTTAACCCTAATTTTCAAGGGATTGTGTCTCTCACGGTTGGTTTTAGAGCAGCACGGGGAAGATGATTTGGGAAGCCACATCTATCAGACCACAGTCCCAAAATTCAGCTGGGTGAGCACAAGGGACAACGTGCTTTGGTTATCTCAGCTTAGTCCCCAATAAATATTTGTGCATCTGCCAAAGTTCACCAGTGAATCAACCGGTGGCTTCAGTTCAAAACACTGCGGGGTAGCAGGGGCAGAGAGGGACAATGGGAGCAGGATGTGCTGCTCAGCTGCATCACCAAGGGATGCTACAACCTCCTCTAAATCCTCCTAAAACCACCAGGCAAGGCAGGACCAGGGCCAGCAGGAGAGTTCAGCCATCGTCAGGTCAACACATAAGGTGACAGGAAAAGGTGTGCAACTGCATCACGTTGCTTGTTATCAAGCAACCACCCCTCAACCACAGAGAGGTTTATAGAAATATGTGGAAGTTGGGAAATTCCCAGGTAAGGGTTCCAGGAACAGCCCTGACACTGTTTACTGCGCCATCGGCACCTCCACCGCAAGGGAGACGGAGCTACTGCCAAGGGACACTCAGGTCTGCCATGTGGCATCTGAATCAGGAAGGAAGATGGTGACTTACCCAGGATGCTGCTAAAAAAAACAGGTGTGAAAAATAAAGGATGAATGATAACAAGGGGTATTAGGTGAGGATGGTAAAATACCTCCTCACTGAGGACAGGAATGAAAGAGGAAAGCAAGGCACGGGCGCGAGGCGTTCCCTTGTACCTCGACGGGGCAGGAAAAAAGTTGGAGGCAGACAAGAAGTGATGGGAAAAGTCATAGAATCATCTAATTCCAGAATGGTTCGGGTTGGAAAGACCTTGAAGACCACTCAGCTCCACTCCCCTGCCATGGGCAGGAATGCTTTCCACCAGATTAGGTTGCTCCAAGCCCCATCCAACCTGGCCTCGGCCATGCCCTGCCTTTTTGGGGGGAGTGGGAATGCCTAACCACGTACACACCCCCAAAAGGAAGGCAGCAAACTGCAGGCTGCCCTAAAATTACACTCCCTGGAGAACCCAGAGCTGCTTTAGGTGAGCACACCAGACTGGCTCCATTTCATCAGTGGACAAACCAACTTGGGACACGCTTCCCACCGCTCAGCAGCCAGAGCTCTCAGTTTCACAACTGTGGGGAAACAGTTTCAGGGGCAGCAAGTTTCACAAGGAGGAGCTGGGTGACACCTCACTGTGTCCTCTGTGAAGCCAGTGCTAATTCTCTTTCTAAGACTCCTATTTCTTTCAGGTGAGCTACTGAAGAAACTTTTCCCAGGGGCGGGAAAAGCCAGCAGCACTTTGAGCTGGAGCTCCTCAGCAGCAGCTCCACGTCCTCTGTACATGACACGGGAACAGCCTGCTGGAACACAAGAGTTGGGGATTAATATCCCAGAGTCACAGAATGGTTTGGGCTGGGAGGGCCCGTAAAGCTCAACCTGTTTCAAACCCCCTTCATGAGCAGGGAGGGACACCTTCTACTAGACCAGGCTGCTCCAAACCCCATCCAGAACGTGGATCCCCGACCATTTTGTTCCCTAGGACACAGACAATTCAGCAGAAACCCATGAGCACAGCTCAGCAGAGGCCCAACAAGACAAATATCTGTTTCTCCACAGCCCTGCTGCCTGATCCACACATGATGCAGCTCCACACCAAGCCTGCAACTGCTCTGGCACCAGGGACACTCCAAACAAATGGCAGCTCGCCCGGCTGGGTGATCATTTTTGGATTATGTAATCCCAATACATTATTATTAGACCAAGAACAAACTCAACCAAGGAACTGAAGACATTTCGCTGCCCGTTCTGGCAGAGGGACAGAGCCTTGTCGCAGGAATGGCAGGGACGTGCTACCCCGGTGCCCCAAACAGGTCAGACTGCACACGTTGGACTCCAGGTAACACAAAGAGCAGGATTGGATTCCAGGCCATTATCCATATTACACAACGCTGCCGTCAGTTCCACCACGTTTCAAACCAAACCGAGCAGAAGGAGCCTGAGCAAATTTTTTCCATTTAACTACTGCAGCCTGAAATGAAAGCGGAGCTGGACTGGACAAACACAGGCTGCAAAGGTGTGTTGGAGGTGGCTCCTGGCAGGGCCGGGCGCTTCCGAGGAAGCTGAGATGTTCAACAAGCTGGGGAAACTGTTTATAGAACCGATGCAGAATGAGCATATGTGTTTAATAGCCCACTAATTGTTGCGTTATTCACTACACAAACAAGCAGCTCTTCTGCCCTTATCCCTTCCTGCCCAGTTAATCACCAGGAGCCTCGGACTATTTCTCTTTTGGGTGGCGGTGAAGGAAGCAAAGTTCATTAGTGGCCGTTGGCCACCAAACAATCCCGAGCCCAGACTTCATTTAGAAAATAAACACCACTATTCATGTGTGACACGGACTCGGAATAGCTTCCCAAAATATTTAACGCAGCTGCCTGTAGTCTTCCTACTCTCCCTCCCCCAAAATAAAAGGCTTTCCCAATATATAGGAAAGAATTATTTGGATTGTTTCATTTTTCAGAGAGAAAAAAGCTAATAATTTAGTCTACCCAAGTCACTTATTCCTCCTGACTTCTCATAATGCTGATAAACACTCATTAAAATATAAGTTGATAAACCCTGGTACAGTCATTACCTTCGTCCTCATACAGAGATTGCCCAATTCAGTGATGTGATGTAACCAACACCCTAAATTAAAAATAGTGTTGTGACAACATATGGTTTATCCTACAGAAGCTGGCAGGCAGGACGCTCCTAATGACAAACGGGTTTAGGCTCCCAGCTTCCCCCAGCAAGGTGAGGAGACAGAAATGCTTGTCGCAGGATCAGAGGCGGAAAGAAAAAAATAAAATAAAAACAAAATTACACTAAAAACGACAGTTTTGAACCCCTCTCCGGTCCATCCCAACACCAGCTGCCGAGCTTTGCCATTATTCTCTATTTACATGACTAATAAGCTCTCTGGATGCATTTCAAGGAAACGGCACGGAAAAGACAATCTGGAAATTTCAAAATACAGTCTGAACGTGCCTCCCCCCCCCAACTCCCGGGAGGGGAGCACCGAGCCGGCGGGGGATGAACAGCCGGCTGTCCCGGGGAGGCGACAGCGATGGGGGGACCCCCCCCAGCCCGGGACGGCAGCACCGGGGACGGACCCGCCGCCCCCCCGGGCTTTGGAAACCCACGTCACGTTCACCGGGGAAACGGGGGGGGCACCGACGTCCCTTCGCCCCCTCCCCAGACACTTACGGGGACTGACGGCAGCTTCCCGTCACCTCCCGGGGGGGCACCGAGCGCCCACCCCCGCACCGAGACCGCGGGGCCCCTCTCACCCCCCCGGGGGGGCGCACTGGGGGTCCCCGCTCAGCCACCGGGGTGGGGGCACACGGGGGTCCCCCCAGCAATCACCGGGGCGGGGGTGGGGGGGAAGCACCGACNCGCCCGCTCGCCCTCGGCGGGGCCGTGCCCGCCGCCCCACGCCCGCCAGCCCCGTACCTTACAAGCCTGGTAGCTCTCGAAGGCGCGCAGGGCGCTCTCCGTGAGCTTGACGTGGAAGACGGAGACGCGGGTGCCGCGGCCGAGGCGGCCGCAGGACAGCCCGTACCCGCGCTCCGCCTGCAGCGCCGCCATCTTGGGACCGTCTCCCCCTCCGCGCCTGGGCCGCCGGGGCCGCCCGCCGCCGACACGCCCCCCTTATGAATTATTCATGACGCGCCGCTCCGCCGGCCACGCCCACGCGAGGAGCCTGTTGCTGGGGCGAGGAGGTGGGCAGCGGGCGCGCCGATTGGCTGGGCGGTGCCGGGCGCCGCGCAGGATTGGTCCGTGGTGTTGTGGAGGCGNCCCGGTGCCCCTCGGGCACTTCCCGTTGGATCACCACCCCTCCCCGGTCACCCAGCGTGGGGGCCCAGAGGGACCCCGCAAACACCGCCGGGGACGAGGGACACACCGGGGTGCTCCGGGGCGTCACTGGGAGTGGCACCGCGAGTCCCCGCCGGTGTCCCTCAGGCACCTGGCACCAGGATCGCTCCCCCCCCACCCCCCCANNGCAGCGCCGCCATCTTGGGACCGTCTCCCCCTCCGCGCCTGGGCCGCCGGGGCCGCCCGCCGCCGACACGCCCCCCTTATGAATTATTCATGACGCGCCGCTCCGCCGGCCACGCCCACGCGAGGAGCCTGTTGCTGGGGCGAGGAGGTGGGCAGCGGGCGCGCCGATTGGCTGGGCGGTGCCGGGCGCCGCGCAGGATTGGTCCGTGGTGTTGTGGAGGCGGGGATATGTAAATACGGTCGCGGGGCATGCTGGGGAGGGTGGTCTGGTGCAGCCCGGGAGCGCTGCGGGAGCGTGGGGAGG
>WAAG01092176.1:63385-73890 GCA_013390105.1 Tichodroma muraria
GGGGTGGGGTGACCCCCCCCCGGGAATGAACCCCCAGACCCACCCCGGACATTTAACCTTCCGCGTGGGAACTTCATGGAACCCCTTGGCATCAACTCCCGAGGCATGAGACCCTCGGCCATGAACCCCCTGGGCCCCCCGGGCATGAAATCCCCACGTGTGAGCCCTCCCCAGGCATGAACCCTCTGGACCGCTCTGGGCACGAGCCCCCCGGGCATGACCCTCCTGTGGTGGGCACCCCCTGTACTCCCCCAGTGTGAATCCCCCAGGCATGAACACCCCAACCCCTCAGACTTCCCCAGTCATGAGCACCCCAGCGTGGACCCCCTGATCCCCAGGAAGAGCCTGAAGGTTCCAGGATTCCCCCAGGGCAGATTTTGGGGTCCCAAGCTTTCCCCCTGAGCACTCCCCCACCCTGCAGACTCTATGCGTGGCAATAAAGAGGCCTGAATGTGAAGGAATTGTCCTTTATTTGGGAAGTTCACAGTCAGTTTGGGGTGCAAGGACAGTGCTACAACCCCCCCACGAGCAGAGCTGAGGCTGGGCAGCGGCAGGCGCTGGGGGGGCTGCAGGGCAGGGAGGGACCCCCAGCGGGCTTGGACCCACAGGAAGACAGCCCGGACAGGGGCTCCCCTCCTCCATCCCTCCTGCCGCGGGTTTCTTTGGCTTCCTTTGGACATTGCACGCTCCAGGGATGTGCAGAGGAGTGCAGCGGGTGCCTCCAGGAGGGCTGAGTCCCTGGCAGCCCCCCAGGAATCAGGAATGTCGCTGCATGTGCCCCTGGGCACATCCACATTGCTTCCCACAGCTTTCTTCTCTGTGCCTCTCCCTGCACATCCCGTCCCGGCAGCAGGATCACAACACCCGGGATGGGCACGGCCAGGCCGTACCCGTGTGAGGCACCTCCTGCTGCCCCCGGCACGCTCAGGGCTGGGGGCTGAGCCCCTGATTGCCAGGAGGCTTCCCGGGGATCCCTGCTCTGCCGGCGGCTCCCTCCCCACAGCTGCACCCGCCCATGCCAGGAGGGACGTGGGGAACGTCGGGAGAGAGATCCGGCACCTCCGGCAGAGAAAGCATCCGTGTTCCTGGAGCTGTGAGTCCACAGGAAGGGGTAGCAGGGCCTCGGGAGAGCCCCTCGGCAGAGAGAGGCTGGACCCGGTGCTGGTCCCATGCCAAGGGGCCACCCCGGTGCCACCCTCAGTTCCTGGCCGCGATGACCACAGACAAGGCCACGCCGCCGAGCGCGATGGCTGTCGCGCCGAAGAGCCACTTCCAGGGGATGGACTGTGGAGCAGAGCACGGGGACGTGAAGGGCTGTGCCTGTGGCAGGGGACGCGTGCCACCCTTCCTGCCCTGCCTCCTGGACAGGGCATCCCAAAAAGGCAGTGCTGTGTCGGCTGTGCCGGGCACGGGGCCGGAGCGTCCGCAGGGACAGCGTGTGCCGCCGGCTGCCCAGCTGACAGCGCTTCCCAAGGGGCAGCTGGGAGCAAAGTCCGGACCCTCCAGCTGGCATGGCTGGGATCCGGTGGACACAGCCAGGAGCACAGGCTGTTATCAGCGTTTTCCGGGCACGGCTCCCGGAGCACGGCCCGCTGCTCCCAGCGGGATCGCTGTCCTGACACAGCCTGTCCACATCCTGCTCAGCAGCAGGGCTGTGTCGCTCCTGCAGGCCTGGGGGACACTGACACCTCCCCTTGTGGATCCCCACCCACTCAGACACCCCCGAGAAGCCTTACCCAGGGCAGTTTGTCTTTGCACTTCCTGGGGGTGCTGGCAGCGCTGGGATTCCCGAGCATCTTCCTGTACATCTCCGTCTCCACATTCCTCTGGTCCGCGTGCTTCTTCACCAGCTTGGAGAGCTCAGCGTGGATGGTCTGGGGAGGACAGCGTGGTGTTACCAGCCCTGCACCACCCTGCCTGCCAGGGAGGGGATGTGTCACCCACAGCAGGTTCCACCACCCCGGGGATGTGCAGGAACGTCGTGGAAGAGCTTAGAAACAGCTTAGGGGGTGATCCGGCCTCATCCTGCCCCACGTCCAAACACCATGGAGCTGCACCAGCCTGGCATGGGACAACCTGTGCGTCCAACGCCCCTCTGCCCTTTTTGGCTGCTCAAGCCACTCCCTGCCTGGCAGCAGGGAGCAGAGCCCAGGGCTGATGCCAGACATCAGGAAAGGGATTTTATCCTTTAATCGAGACAGGAAAGTGTCTGCCTTGAGGATAGACATGCGCCAGCTCTCCCACTTTCTGTCTGGAAGCAGGCTGGGAAAACGGGCTTAAAACTCAGCCTGGTGTGAAGCGGGATTGCAGCAAAACCCGCGGCGTGTCCACACCTGCCCTGCTGGGGGGGCAGGAAAAGGCCCTGAGTCCTGTGTAGGGCCCACAGGCTCCCCAAAAGCAGCAGAAAGCGCCAGGGAGCTGAGCAGGGCAGGGTGGCAGAAGGACTCTGTGGTGGCCCTGGTGGCACGGCCATGCTGTGCCCTCTGCTGGGGGACACATCCCGAGAACGCGGGCTCTGCCAGCCCGTGCCACGCTGGGAAAAGCCGCCCGCAACACGAAAATTTGGATGTCCGGAGGACGGAACGCTCCTGCTCGGAGCTCACCCCGGGGCTGCCACATCAGTGTAAGACAACCACCAGCATCCCACGCTGCTCCCGGGACACTTCCAAAGGGTCAGGAGAAGGGATGTCTGTGGCAGCCTCGCGGGAGGCAGGTGGAGCCCAGGATTTCTGGAGTGTTTTCAGCACCGGTAGCCGTGGCCCCTGAGTCACCCACGCCGCGACTGGAGCGGCACCGCCACTTCCCCGGGAGCCCCGGCAGCGGCCGGGGAGGGCAGTAATTTGCTGTACTTGTGGTTTCGCTGGACACGTCACTGCCGGGCATTTGGATTTTCCAGCCCTCTCCAATTAAAAGCTCCATCAGAACTGGGGAGCAGCTGCCCCGCCCAGGGACGTGCCAAGGGAATGGTCCCCAGTGCTGCTCCCTGTCCACCCTGACCTGGCTGGGAAAGGAGGGGTTTGGGGTCCTGCTCACCCTTCCGAGGGTGCTTAGACCATCCCTGAAGGTGCTGTGGGGCCACCAAGCACCTGCTTGTGCCACATCCCACCCGTGACCTTCAGGGACTGGATCATGACTCAAATCCCGACAGTCTGGTGAAATCCCCATGATACAACAGATCCAAACAAGGGTTAAAGCCCACCTGGAGAGCCAAGACCCCCCAGGATGACCCTGTGCAGGCAACACCTCCCTGGCCCCTCCCAGTCTCGCTCCTGCTGGGGTCATTTCCTGGCACTGGTTTTTGATTTCTCCCAAGGCTCCAGTCCTGCAGCTGATCATTAACTGACAGGAAATTCCTGACCCAGAGCTTGCCCTGCCCGGGTGCTGGACCGAGGTCTGGCTGCTCCCACCACCCGGTGATTCACTCTTGGGGCTGCTCAGCGAGTTTGTGGGGACTCAGCTCTGCTCCAGTTCCCTCAACCACAGCACGAACTGCCCAAGCCACCTGGGGAACCTGGAGCAGCCTGGACCATCCCCACGGGACGGCTGGAGCACGGATGGGCTGCCAGGGAGTCCTGCCACTGTCAGGGCCAAAGGTCAATGAGGGAACCTCGCAATGTGGAGATAAGGGACCCACCAGCCTAGCCACACTCCACGTGGTGCATCACTCCCCAGGCTCTGGGGGCTATTCCCAGCCTCCCTTCATGGAGCTGGAGACAGCTCCAGGGGGTCTCAGCCTTCCAGGGGGACACTGGGGTTTGTAGGGACACGGACAAGGGAGGAGCATCCTGAAGACCCGCAGTTCAGAAGGGTCACAGGCAGCACACACCTCCAGCTTACCTTGTTTGACGGCTCCAGCTTCAATGCTGCCTTCAGGATGGGAATGGCCTCTCTGTATTCTCCCTGCTGAGCCAGCACCTGGAGGGTGACACACGAATGGAGCAGGGCTGAGGCCTGTCCCTCAGTCCCCTGCCACGCCACGGAGAAGGGACCCCTCCTCACCTTTCCCTTCCGGAAGAGAGCCTTGATGTTCCCCGGCTGGTGCTCCAGCACGAGGTTACAGGACTTGAGAGCTGCCTTGAAATGGTCCAACTTCAGCTGCGAGGCCGCCAGGTTGTTGAGACACTTCACCTTCACGTCCAGCAGCTCGGCCTCCTCGTCGGGGCTGAAATCCACTGCACAGACCCCGAGGCCAGGTTACAGCACGGCCAGGAGCCCAGGTGACCCTCTCTTGGGGGGGACGAGGTACCTTTGGAGCTGGAGCCCACGATCCTGAGGGCAATGTCGTAGGAGTTGATGGCCAGCACGTAATCTGCCTGCTGGTAGAAGAAGTTGCCGCGCTCCCGCTTGCGGTTGGCCAGCTGGATCTTCTCCTTCCCGCTGAGCAGCTCCAGGTCCGGCGCGTCCCGAGCCGCCAGCAGCTCCACCTCCAGCGTGAGGGACGCGTTGGGGGGGATGTCAGGGCTCCTGCACAAAGCCGTGGGACCCTTGTCACCTCTCAGATGCTGGCCCGTATGGATTTGGCACCGTGGCTCAGAAATCCGAGCCAGGGAAGCTTCCCGGGGCGGGGAATGATGTGGATCTTTCCACCCGAGGCACGTGGCAAGTAAGGAAGCAGAGGTTGGACAGCTGGGCTGTCACCAGGTGAGCAGGGGACAGCTTCCCCCAGCCCTGTCTGGGACCACCCTGCTCCACCTGATGTGCTGCCAGCTCACCTGCCCTGAGCTCCGTAGCAGTACTTGGCTTCTGACACGATCAAAGCTGTCTCCCCCATCTCCAGGAGCTGCACACACAGGTCCAGAGCCTGCAGGGAACAACACGGGATCATGGAAGGGACTGTAAAGATTATCCAGTTCCAACCTCCTGCCACGGGCAGGAACATCTTCCACAAAACCAGACTGCTCCAAGCCCCCTCTGACTCGGCCACCATCATGGGGAGGGAGCACGAGCAAGGGCAGAGGGGCCACTTTGATCCACAAATGGGATGTCACTCGACCCTCCCTGTGGCCCCTGAGGTGAGGTCCTGCTCACCAGGGCAGTGGCAAAGCCAGGTGAGCTTCCACCCGGTGTTCACCTGCAGGACATCGCAGTCCCCCAGCGTGAAGGTGAGGGCAGGGTCCTCTTCCACCACGGTGCCATCCTCCAGCGTGGCCTTCAGGCGGATTGTCACGTCCTGGCCCTTTTGGGGACGGCTGTCCACACCCTGGCCCGGCACCAGCGTCTTCTTCTTGAGCAAACCATTCCCTGGGCACAGAAAAACCGGAGGCGCATCGGGACACGGTGGGGAGAGAAAAGCCCGACTGCCCCCACCCTTCTCTGGCTCCTGCCCGGCCTTCGTGGCACCTACAGACCCGGGGAAGCCCGAGAGGCCTCAGAACCGAGCGCCCTCCTGCCCGGGGCTCTCACCCAAAACATCGAGCCACTCCTGAGAGTCCCCGGCCGCGTCCCCCGCGCCCTGCTCCGGGGGCTGCGCCTCCTCTCGCGGCGGCGCCGGCGGCCGGCCTACGTCCTCCAGCGGGGGCAGCTCGCTCAGGTCATCCTCATCCTCCTCCCCCTCCTCTTCCAGGACCTCGAAATCCTCCGCCGTGTCCAGCTGAGCCGCCGCCGCCTCGGTGCCGGTGCCCGCCCGGCCCGGGGAGCCGCTCCTCCGTTCCTCCCCGCTGGACGCCATGGCGGCGGAGAAACCTGGAGTGGGGAGAGAGGACAGCGATCGGGCCTGCTCTTACCGGCAGAGACGCTCCGCCGGCCCGGGGACGGCCGGGACCCTCCGGGGGCAGGGGATGCGCAACGGGACAGCGGAGACTCCGGAGCGCCGGGGAAGGATCGGGCCTGGCGGGGGCGGGGGCTCGGTCTCGGTGGGATGGGGGGAGGGTCTGGTCTGTCCCGGTGCGATCGNAGTGCGGCCGCCCTGGCGCGTGGCCAGCGGGGCCGCGGGCTCGGCACCGGTACCGGACAGGCTCCGTGATGCCCGCGGGGGTCGCGAGCCTCTCGCCCGGCCGGTGTCCGGCACTTCCGGCTCGGCGCGGTGACGCCGCGGGGTCGCGCCCCACGTGACTCCGCACCCGGAAGCGGCGCGGAGCGGGCGCCGGTGCCGCCCCCGGTACCGCTCCCGTCATGTGAAGCGGCGGGACGGACTCTTGCAGGTGCGCGGGCACTGTTGGGGGGAGGCCCCGGGGACACCAGTGAGGGGCCAGGCCGGCGTGTCCCCGAGGGAACCCGGGGCTGCCGGGGCCGGGGGGCGGCCAGGGGACTCCCCGTTACCGGCGTGTGCGGCCGCCCCGGGAGGGGGCACGGCGGCGGGGTACCCGGTACTGTGTGCACGGCAGGGCGGAGGGGGAACCGCCAGCACGGAGGAGAAGGGGAGGGTCTCCGTTACCGGTGCGGGGGGCGCGGGGGGCTCCGGTCCCCCCGGCTGAGCCGCCCCCGCCGTCCCGCAGGCCACGATGGAGCCCACGGCCTCGCAGGTGTTCTGCGGGAGGGTGCTGGGCATGGTCAACGCCGAGGACGTCAACGCCATCATCCTGGCTCAGAAAAACATGTGAGTCCCGGGTGGAAACGCGGTACCGGCACCGGGAGCCTCCCGGGATCTTTGCCGAGCTCCGTCTGCCTCCCCCGCGCAGGTTGGATCGGTTTGAGAAGACCAACGAGATGCTGCTCAACTTCAACAACCTGTCCAGCGTCCGCATGCAGCAGATGAACGAGCGCTTCCTGCACCACACCAGGACCCTGGTGGAGATGAAGAAGGACCTGGACAGCATCTTCCGGAGGATCCGGTGGGAACGGGCACGGGGGGCTGCGTGGGGATGTTGGAGCAGGGCACGAGCCGGAGTTTGAGGGGCTAGGAGAGGGGAAAATCTGTTGGGGAAGGGAAAATATATGATGGAGTGACACGTGGAGGGAGTGGAGGTTGGAGCTTTGGGTTTCTGTGATCCTGCTCTGGATGGGAAGGGATGGGCTGTGCTGCCTTGGGAGCTGCTCGGGGCGGTCACAAAACGTGGGATTCAGAACCACCCCGTGTGCTGGGAAGGGTGGGATGGGGTGTTCCGGGGGCCTGGGGAGGGAATCCCTCAGCCTTGGGATTTGTTTGCATTGCCCATGGAGGCCGAGGGAGCTGTAGGGCAGCTCAGCTCCGGATCCCTCAGCTCCCCACGGACTCCGATTGTTCTCTCCTCTCCAGGACACTCAAAGGGAAGTTGGCAAAGCAGTACCCGGAGGCTTTCAGCAGTGAGTGATTCCTGACGCGCGGAGTCACGGAATGCTTTGGGTTGGAAGGGACCTTAAAGCTCATTCAGTGCCACCCCTGCCATGGCAGAGACACCTTCCACTGTCCCTGATCGCTCCAAGCCCTGTCCAGTCTAGCAAGAAGTGTCCAATGGAGACTTCCAGGGATCCAGAGGCAGCCACAGCTGCTCTGGGCACCCTGTGCCAGGGGATTCCTCCCCACCCTCCCAGGGAGGAATTCCTTCCCAATATCCCATCCATCCCTGCCCTCTGGCAGCGGGGAAGCCATCTACCTTGTCTTGGCACTCCACGCTCAGTTTTCCTTCTTAATTCCATTAAATCCACTTGCGACAAATTGCAAACAACCACTAATTTATGTGCTGGTGATCTGGGGTATTTTTTTAAATCCCTGCTACAAGCAGAATTAGGGAATTGCTCTCCTGGTGTCCCACCACAAACAACGCCTCCCTCTTCCCTCGCAGACATCCACGAATCCCCCATCCTGGAGGACGACGACGACTTCGACCCCGTCCCCAAGAGCACCACAACCACCATCGCTACCTCTGAGCAGAGCACGGAGTCCTGCGACACCAGCCCCGACGTCATCTCCCCCACCACCAGCCAGGATTTCGAGGATTTATCCCAAGGCCAGTACGACGGCCCGGCCGTGAACGGACAGAGTCTCACAGACGAGGACACGGCCAACGGCCTGGACTAGGAGCCACGTCCTGCCCCTGGAGAACTTTCTATCCTGTATTTATATTTGTGTGTCGCTCTTTTTTTTTTCCCCTCGGGAAGAGCGAAGCGAAGGCTGGGAGAAGCCGAGGGAGGAAGGTGCTGCCCTTCTGCCTCGAAACTGCCACTGAGGTGTAAACCCACCGCTCGCTTCAGGGGGAGTCAGTAAATCCTGGGTTGGAAATGCCACTTGTCCTCCCTCGTTCCTGCGCTCAGGAGAGCGGCTAAACTTCACCGTCCATGTAGATTTTTTGGTGCAGAAAAGCCGTTTTTGGGGCATAGGTGTTTATATTTCCTAAGGAATGTTGTCTCTGAGGCTCTGTGTGCCCATCTCTGCTGGGGGTCTGTCCCTGCTGCTGATGGACCTGTGCTGGCTGAGTTTTCCACCGCTGGGATGAGCCAGAGCTGTGTTTCCCTTTGGTTCTCACACTCAGCCCTCACACGGTGCTGCTGGTTGCTCCTCAGGCAGCCTCTCGGGAACAGGAGCTGGCCAGATCTTTCTTTTCCGCCAGCATCGTGGTGTGACGGAGGAACTGCTTGGCTTTGGGGTTGTGATGGCCTGGGAGGGGATGAGAGGAGAGTGGGAGGCTGGAGGACTGGGTTTTAGGGCTGATCCTGAAACTGGAGCTGAGGGACCCGTCATGGGGTTGTGGAGTCAGCATGGGGATGGTTCTGGGGCTGTGGGGCCGGTCTGGGGCCCATGGGGTCAGTGTGGCCCTGGTCCTGGCACTTTGGGGCCAGTCGGGTCCAGTCCTGTGGCCGTGGGGTCAGTGTGGGGCCAGTCCCAGGGGCTGTGGGCAGTGCCGGGTTTGGGGAGGCGGTCCCAGGGGCCGGGNGGTGCCGGTGTCCCCGGCGGTGCCGGGCCGGTCGCGGGGCGGTGCCGGTGTCCCCGGCGGTGCCGGGCCGGTCGCGGGGCGGTGCCGGTGTCCCCGGCGGTGCCGGGGCGGTCGCGGGGCGGTGCCGGTGTCCCCGGCGGTGCCGGGCCGGTCGCGGGGCGGTGCCGGTGTCCCCCCGGCAGTGACGCAGCCGCGGTTCCGGTCCCGCCTCCCTTTCCCTCAGCAGCGAGGCCGCGGGTGCGCGCGGTGTGGGACCGGAGCGGGCCCGGGGCCTGGGGTGGGGGCCCTGGATCCCGGGATAGGGACTGGAATGCGGGAGGGAGGCTTGGGACACGAGGAGGGAGGGCTGGATCCCGGAGTGGGGGCTGGAACCCCGGGAGGGGCCTTGGGTCCCCGGGGACGGGACTGGGTCCCGCGGGAGGGCCCCGAAACCCGGGATGGAGGCTGGATCCCGGGAGAGCCGGGCTGGATCCCGGGAGGGGTGCTCAGCAACGAGGCTTTGGGAGGGTTTGAGGGGTCGGGGAGCGATGGGGCCCTGTCGGGGGAGGGACACGGCGACAACGGGGGCTGGCCCGGGGTGACGCGGCCGCCGCTCCCGCAGGTGAGAAGGTGCCAAGATGCAGATCTTCGTGAAGACCCTGACGGGCAAAACCATCACCCTCGAGGTGGAGCCCAATGACACCATCGAGAACGTGAAAGCCAAGATCCAGGACAAGGAAGGTACTGGTGGGGCCGGGAGTAGCGGGGTGGCCCCGCGAGGGTCCCCCGGTGTCCCCACCGCAGTGATTCTGTCCCGCAGGGATCCCCCCCGACCAGCAGCGCCTGATCTTCGCGGGGAAGCAGCTGGAGGATGGCCGCACCCTCGCAGACTACAACATCCAGAAAGGTGCTCCCCAGACCCCGGGCGCTTTTGGGGGGCGTTTTTGGGGTGCCAGCTGCTCCTTGCCCGCGGTGTGACACCGGTCTCCTTGCAGAGTCCACCCTGCACCTGGTGCTGCGCCTGCGAGGGGGAATCATCGAACCCTCCCTGCGCCAGCTGGCCCAGAAATACAACTGCGACAAGATGATCTGCCGCAAGTAGGTCCAACCCCGTGTCCCCTCCTCCCCTTCCTGCAGCCCCCCCCTGCTCCCAGAGCCCCTCCCCAGGGACGGGGGGCTCTGCTGACCTGTCCCCCCCAGGTGCTACGCCCGCCTGCACCCCCGCGCCGTCAACTGCCGCAAGAAGAAGTGCGGGCACACCAACAACCTGCGCCCCAAGAAGAAGGTCAAGTAGAGCCTCCAGCCCTGCCTGCACTGGCCAATAAAGTATTGCAACGCTCAGCCCCGTTTTCTGGTGGTTTTTTACCCAAATTGGCGCCGTTTTCAATAAATGGGGGCTGTGCTGGAGCGGCGTAGGAGGGCGGGGGGGACAGGGAGGGACGGAGGGGGTGGTGCTGGTGGCCAGTGCCTGCAGCAGTGTGTGCATGGACTGGGCCAGCACCGGCACTCCCAGCCGCGGGGACCCCCGGCCGTGTGAGCCCAACACATGGGCACTGGGGCCTGGCCAGGGACTGGACCGGCACCGGGACCGCACACAAAGGCCCTGTTCAAGCAACGGGACCCCCGGTCACGGGTGGTGACTGTCACCAGGACCCCCTACACGCCCTTACTCATGCACTGGGAGTCCTCTGGTCACTACTGTAAGGTCTGGACAGAGACTGGGACCCCCCCGCCCAC
>WAAG01092180.1:2083-16812 GCA_013390105.1 Tichodroma muraria
ACCAGATACAGAAAGTACAGGATTCGGACAGGACTTCTCTCACCACAATTCAGTGTTTCCCATCCAAATGCAGATAACATTTAGAGGTCATTTTTGAAATGTTATCGGTCAACAGCTACATGGGCACCAGTGAATCAGAAAACACACCTTAGGATTTTGTTCTTAAATTATATAAGTTAGATAAAACTACCCTGTCCAGCAAGTTCCGAATTTTTCAAACATTAAGGCAACTTTCATTACTTCCCAGCTAAACAGTATTATAAAAAATAAATGTCACTTCAAACCTTATATACACAGTGACAGAGTAGATTTAGCTAGAAAGTATCTTTAGTACATTAATAAAGTGTCTCGTAATATTACCGAGGTTATATCAGGTGCTTGAGTGTATGTGCAATTGGAGTGGCTGCAATACTTAAAGTACTGGTTTCAAAACAGAGCGCAGGGAACGTCCCTCCTTGGTGAGCTCTCGCGTCACACACATACATGGCAGCGGCACAGCCTCCTCTCTTCTCTCCACAGCGTTGTAGCTACACTTCTTCAAGTGGTCAGCCATGCTCACGATGTCAGCAAACTTCCACTCATTCACAGTACAAAAGGCTGTACTGAAGCGCCAAACCTAGAAAATAAGCTGCACTTAGGCTCACAATGTTTTAAGGTACCTGAACTCAGAGCAGGAAATTACATACTTGTGCTATAAAACTTTCAGGTAATGTTGTCAGTAACTCGTACTAAAAATCAGCATGACAAAAATACACAACAAGACTGAATTCAGCATTGTTAGTTCTGGGCTGATTCAGACTCCAAGACAACTCTGAACACTGTGAAGAAACAAAGGCAATCCCTTCTGTGTCCGCAAAATAGATACAATCAGAAGTTAAATTACAAGGTATTTTAAGACCAGCCGCAACAGTTGGTTTCTTATCAACTTCTGCAGCTCCAAATGAGTGCTGCTAACACTCTGCAGTTTGGGGTGGGGAGAATGGTAAAAACCGCATTACACAAAGGTCATCCAAAGGTTTTAAATTATTTCAATATTTAAGGCATTCAGTACCAAGGCAGTAGATACGATCTCAACAGGTTTGAAAAAAAATTGCTTTAAACACTACACGGGCAAGAAAAGCAAACTTTGTAGGCAGCTTTCCCACTTCTATGGAATATTGATCTTAAAGCAAATCATGAAGTAATCTTTTAACATTTTAAAACATTGGCAAAACCAGAAGTTAACTTACTCACAACCAACAAAAACTAGACAGACTCTACTTCTACTTCTCCAAGCGTGGAGAAAACTGAGACAACCTGCAGCAATTTCCACTTTTTCTATACAACAATCTCTTTCATGAAAGGTTATTATACCAAAATCCAGTAGTAACAGATATAATATTAGAAGAAAAAACAGAAACAGGACCAATGTAATACTTTCCCTTTCAAAATAAAAAAAATAGAAACTTACCTTTTCTTTTACCTGCCAAGAACTTCCTTCTGGGCATTTTCTCTTCTCCCAAAGCAGTATCACCATTCCACGTGCTTGAAGTAAGCTTCCACACACATCTCTCATTAAACGTGACACTCTTGAAAGCTGACATAAGCTAAAGCCGTCTAGAAAACTAGCAATGTGCTGCAGCACCTCAAAAGGCAGACTACTCAGATGGTCATTGTGTAGTCCAATTAAGCAGCTTTTTGCTGGTTCTACTAATACTGTGGATATACAAGGCTGAACTCCAAATGACCGTAAGTGGCGGTCATGAATAATTTTTGCCCCTTGTGTTGAAGGGCAAAACCTTCGTTGAGAATACGTACACCCATAATATGCCAAAGGACACCTCTGCTCCATCCAGCCATTAAGGCCAGCATGAATGTCTCCATGCACATTCTTAAAATGCGACGAAAATTCATTCCTTCTAAACAACTGTCCACAAACAAATGTAAACATTGAACGCTGTTTTGTTTGGTATCTAGCCACATATTCCAATACCAAATCCAATCCAAGGGTCTGGAATGGACTTGGATTTGAGAGCTGTGGGTTGGCATGATCACACGCAGAAGCGGAAGCGATTTCCCCCACCATTGTATTTGTGGCCAATATAGCAGATGGGAGAGAAAATGTTTGGGTCCCAAAGTCAACGTGATACACATCGACAGCACGACTTTCCGATATCCCCCTACCTCCGGGAGAATCTCCTAGGCAAAACAACAGAGCTGCAGTGATTAGATCAATCCCCTGAAGACCCATAGGATCTTCTGTTATCTCCAAATCTGATGTATCAACAGCTTTGTCTTCTTTTGGTGTTGACCAATAATGGTTAACAAGGAATCTGTACGATCGATGCCGTAAAAGTGAAAATGCATCTATGTTTCTCAATCTTTCTTGCTCCACTTGTCTCTCTAACATTTCTTCTTCATTAGCATTATGGGGAAGTAGTACATGATTAGCACTGCCATTAACTAAGTGATCAGCTGGTATTACTTCAACTTGTGCTGTTACAGGGCAGGAGTTGCAAGACTGTAATGCTTCATCATCATGAGATGCAGCATATTCACCATTTGCTACACTGGACGGTTTTGAATTAGATACACCAAGATCTTCACTGTGGTCCAACACCTTTGGACATTCATTTTCTACATGAAAGCCATTACACAAAAGTGAGGAGTTACTGAGGTTTAGATTTAAGTCATGGTTTTGCACTACATCATAACAAATATCACAAGAACCATTTTGCTCCATTTGTGAATTTTGACTCAGGCTATCAAAGTTAATTCCCCCAACTGCTCCTACATTATCTTCATCTGGATTTTCAGACTCAGACCTTTTATTCTGAATAGTGCCACTAGAAGCTTGTTCTTTAATCTTGGGATCTTCTTTCATTTCATGTGGTGAAATGCAGAGGTTTGAACTTAACATACCAATATCCCTTGTAGCAGTGTTCAGGATATCCAGAGCAGCAGCTAAACTCCTTGTTGTTTCTACAGTAGCTTGATAAAGTGCACCATAGGACTCTTCATCTACAGGCATCAAACCATTGGTATGCACTGTATCGGGGGCACTTGATTTGACAGAGGTTTGCTCTCTGGATTCTGGTATTTGATCACCTGCTTTTGACATCATAGTTGCTACTTTAAGTGATTCTAATAACATGCGCTGGTCTTGAAGAGCTAAAGCCATATCTAGCTGCTCCACTTCATCAACATCTTTACTCAGGTTTTCATAAGATTTTCGGTCAGCATAACTGACTGGCCATCTATTCCACTCCATGGTACAACATACCACACTTGCTGGACAAACTTCTAGATGATCAGCAATTTTATTTCGAGCTACTATGAAGGGACATCCAAAGCCACTATTCAAACAAGGCACTCTTTCAAGTGGACATAGCATGCGATGTTCCTCAGCTTTACATGAGTGAAAAACTGCTCCGCAAACCAAGGGGCAGCCAATCAAATCACAGGAAATGCCCGGCTCTGGTCTGGTCATACAACGACGGCTGACACAGTTCACACAGTGTAAGTGTTGCTGATGTTCCTCCATGACTGTAAATCCAATTCTGAGTAAAGAGAAAGGAGACAATAGCATAGAATATTAACTCAATATTGTTAATATTTACTAGCTACTATTTGCAATTTTGCATGCTTGATCAGTAGACATTTTAAGAAAACAAGTACGTAACATCTTATTTCAAAGAAATGGTGCTTAAAAGTTCAGCTGAAAATTAAAAAATACATATTTGTATCAGAGCCCGGAACATAGTCTGTGCATTTATTTAGCAGGTCTAATACATGCAACTTAAGTAAAAATGTTGTATAATCCTTCACTGTGGAACAGCCCTTTTTCCCTGCCCACTGCAAATAGATCATTCCATGAAAAACAAAACATGACCTTTGACTATATAGCCAACTACCTAAAATTATAAATAATACAACTGCACAGAGTACAGAGACAAAATAAAGGAAATCAGATTCATCCTCATGTCCAATTCTCTAAATTAAACACAGGCAACCTGTTCCCCAGGCTGCGTGCTACCACCTAAGCTGCTGACACACCCTCTTCCTGCAGTTCAGTTCTGCAGCCTTCAGTGAGCATCTCAGTTCCATGTCATGTCCCCACCCTGCTTCTGACAGACTGCAGTCCTTTACAACAGCTCTTCATTCTTTTTCTTCATCTATAGCCTATAGCCCCTCCCTTTAATATCTACAGTAGCTGTTGTACAAGGTAGCAATAATACTACATAATTACACTACACATTAAATAAGCCCTTTTATTTTACTGAAAACATTTACATAAAACTTCAGTTGCCAAAATGGTCCTATCTATATGTCCACTTCAACCCACAAAAGGTAATTTTTAATGCATCCTATGGCCGCCCTGATCACAATACCAGCAATACAAAGTCTAAGGATACCAACGACTCTGCATAACAAGGCCAAACAGCAATAAAAATCAAAATACATATACATCCATGGTGCAATCTATAAAAACACACTGACACCAACAAAAAATTCAATTCCTTGTTGTGGCATGGAAAAATAAATAAAAAGAAAGAATAAATAAAGAAAAAAAAGAAGAGTAAACTTTGTGTCTTTGTATAACACTTTGAGAAAGTCTGGAACTGCTCTCTAGCTGGAGTGCAGACCCACCACACAAGTTACCAAGCTCTCCCCTATGCTCTTACAAGCTCCCCCTCAGAAGGGATACTAGTAGGGATTAAAGTTCAGAGGTATCAGTGAAGGACTTGCACAGAGCCAAATCTCAAAAATACTGTTTCAAAAATGCATTGCTCAATTCCATCTTTTCCTTACTCCTTCCCCTCTAGCAATTTTCTTGAGAAATAAAACGGTCAAAGAATTTAAGACTAGTAAAAACGGCTCCTTATTCTGCTAACAAGTGCTCTTACATATTGTCTTTAGACTAAACACTTCGGGTTTAATGCAATAAACCTTCTTAAATTAAAATTATTCTACACTATAAAAAGAAAACTGCTTCTCTTCAAACTGAAGGTAAAAGGAAAAAAAAGCTCCTTTCAGAGACTCTATTTTAAATAATTTAAAGCATTTAAATAGAAATCTATGTAACACTTCACTCACTTGTATTCTTTTATAATGCTTTGAAATTCATGCCAACTTTAAGTAGCAATCAGTCCTCATCCCCCCATGTGTCGTAATTTGGATAACTTAAATATTTTAGCCACCCACTCTCCTGAACACTTTTAACAAAAAAAGTGTATGTGTTACACTTAGCAGGCAAAACACAGCTGAATTTCCCCCACTATACCTTAGCATTTATATACCAAGTAACAGTAAGTTTCGAATAAATTGTCAAGCGTATCAGTCACTGGACTCAGTGTCTGACTTGTTCAACATTTTCATAAACCTCTCTGGCACACAACCTGCTTTTGACTTGCAAATTAAGTCAGATAGCATCTACTACAAAGACCTTAAACATGTTCAGTAAAGAATGAAAAAATTATTTGACTTCTCTGAAGAAAATTTTAGTTCTTCCAGCAAAGCCCTCTCTGAGTAATTCTTGCCAAATACCATGGCCTGTTGCTAGACCAAGAAAATCTCAGAGATTTCCATCAATACTGAACCCAAACTACTTCTCAAGTCAACAGGTGAACAGAGATCAAAAGGAAGCTCTCAGGTTATGTGTGTATTTTAAAGTGCATAAGACAAAATGGAAATAGCACTGAAAAAGACAATTTGCTAGTTCATAATGCCAGGGCCTTTAGAGAGCCCAGTCCCTGCTTCAGCTATCTAAACAGAGTCCTGCTGCCATAAAGCAACAGCCTGCTCACTGCAAGCAGGCCAGAAGCGAGCCACTTGGAGAGCAGTACGCAGGTGTGTTCAGGGCAGGAGCACCTACACTCTCTTAAGACGGGACAGTGTGTTGCTAACTGGGCTCAGCTGCACAGGTCACACCTGCTTGTGAGGGTACCCGAGATGACCTCTGCCTCACCGTGGGGGTTATGGATGCCCTCACCTTATCAAGCGGCTTCACCATCCACTTGACGGTACCCCAGGTGAAAAGAGGGCGCCCATGTCATAGGTGCCAATGCCCTTTCCCACGGGGTGGAAAAGCTGGGTGCAGTCTGAGAGCAGCCCGGGGGGTAGCGCTGTCAGGACGCACAGGACGCCCACGAGCGGGCGCGCTCCTCCACAGCGGCGAGGGGCAGGCCTGGGCCGCCCTGGGGCTGCCGCGCACGGCTCCGCGCTGGGCACAACCCGGGCGAGTACAGCGGGCCGAGACACGACACAGTGTACAGCGCCGCGCGACAGCAATTTGGGCCAAATCGTTACTGATTCTGGGCAAGGTGGGCGAGCCACATTCTCTTAAACCAGAAAAGGGACGTATATCAATTATGTTGGAAAAATAGCACACGCTGCTAAGCCAGCACCATTCTACTGCTTCTAGGCCAAAGATGGCCCGCATGCAGCAGCTCAGAACACAGTCAAACTGAGCTCTTGTTTGCCTGCACTGTTTCTGGAGACATACCCTAAATTAGTCAACATCATTAAATACTATCTTTAAATAGCCTGAGCTTACACAGAACACTCTATTAAGACAGTAAAACATCCTCCTCCCCAGCACACTATCTTGGTCTTTACAAGTCAGATTGTGAAACCTGAGTTGCACAATGATGCTGGCTTTTCTCAGGCTCCTGAACCCCTTTCACTCATAAGCTAATATTCATCAAAACTTCATTATTTCATATAAGCAAATGACCTTTCGAAGTAAGAAGGAAACAAAATCTGGCGAAAACATCAAATAGCTCTAACAGACAGTCTGTTAAAGCCAAAGTTGACGCTGAAATCCCAAGTCTTATCAATAGCTAGATGCTAGTTTGTTCTATTAGATGTTTCAGGTTGATTTTATTGAGAAACATTCATGCACAAAATCAATTAAACAGCTGAAGTAACTTATTCTCAGTTTCTATAAATAAGAATTTTGCTGGTCATCAATTAGTTGCCATTTATCTTAAAATTCAAATACTTTGGCTCATTTTCTACACATATAATTTAAAATATCTTCAGACATCAGTAAACCATCAGCAGAACATCCATTAAAATTCTGCATTCTGCTTATAAGCCTTAACTTCTCAGCACCTTCTACAAAACTTAAATTTAGTCAGAATGTTGCATTTTACTTACAAGTTACTACAAAGTCTCTTTAAATATATTAAATGTCCTTTTATGCATTTTTAATTTTAATACTTGAGCTTCAAACTCAACAGCTGTTTTGGGCAGTCATGAGTTCATGGACTGCTTGAACTACTTTAGGCATCTGATATAATTCAATTCTTAAATTGCAAATTAAGTCCAAAGGAAAAAAAAAAAACAACAACAGATGACCCTAATCAAACTGGTAAAATAAATAGATAAGACCTCAACAGTTAGCACACTGATTAACCAGCAAATGGCCATGACTCACTCTATTTTGTAAGCTAACTTTGTAAACCGAAGAATTTAGAACCTCTTCCATTCATAGATTAAGTGCATTCACATATGAATGATTTTCCATTAAAGAACCACAACCAATATATTGTTAGTACTATACTGAGAACAAGAACCACCCTCTTCCCAAATACTGTTTTGTAAAGAAAAAAACCTGTTGGGTAAAGGGGAGATAAAGAAAATTCTCGCTGGAGGTAACAAGTCCTTTTATTTCCTCTAATACAGCAAATTGAGAGGGCTGACAAAGAATGTCATTGCTGACAAAGAAATATAGCTGTCATTAAAACATGTACCAATAGTATTTACTTTATTTATACTATTTTATATATTATTATAATTATATATATAATAGATAAAAATATGTCTTATTTATATTTATAATATTTACTTATAAAGTGTTTATATCCCACTGTGTTCCTTGTCACAAAATAGTCAGAAAATAGTGTCAGATCAATGACTACAGCAAGAATGAACAGCTGTCCTTTTCTGATAGCACAGTGTCAGCAACCAGCTTCAGTTCTTCAGTTCAGGGTGCTGAAGTACATATACTTGACTGTTACTAGCAGAGAAGCCTAAAAATACATCCCGTTCCAGCAAGGTGACCAGTGCTCTCAGAATTTGTGCCATCACTTGATGTTATTGTACATACTATACAGTCAGCTGACTAAATCAGCCAGAACATGTTTTGAAAATCTGTCATAATTAAAAGGATTAAAATTCCAGCTGCTACAGCCACGTGATTTCCAGTTGCTGTTGTAACACAAACATTAAAATAGCATAATAAGGGTTTCAGACATACACAATGCTTCAGCTGCAAGTGTGAGCTCTCACTTCTATACGACAAAAACTGTACTTAGCACTATCAAACCCAAAGCTTGCTTGCTCAGTCTGTCCTACATGAATTCTTTGGGGCCAAGAAGACAGGAAATCACAGCAACCATTACTGCTATTGGAGCCCTCTGTTACACAGCCCCCTTTTATTCTTCAAACCTAGAAGGCTCAACTACCTTTGAGACTATTCTATCAAATTCAACTGAACAGACCAACAGGTTCTTAAATTACTGCTTCAAGGAAGTAGAAGACTAGAGACACTCAAGCTGTACTACAGGTTTAAACTCACAGGAGCATCCAAATCCACCCACAAGCAAATACATGCAAACTGTACTAAAAATTTCCCTTTTGTTTTGGACACTGCCAAAGTGATGCCTTAAGTTCTAGCTTTTATATTTTTCAGATCCTGTACTGAATTAGTGTACAACCCTGAACTCCATATAGAGTGTCGGTAAGCACTCATCACAGTTTGGTCAGACAAAACAATCCTTCCAGGCCTGAGGATCAAGGTCAACATCACAGCCTCAGGCCCAAAAAGTATAAACTCAAGTAAATTGTTGGGGAATTGGGGGAATGGGACTTCATTACCTGTAATTGGACAATTAACCCCTGATATGCAAACAGACCAGACTTATATCTGTCCGAAAAACTTGTGACCATTGTCCATCTTGAGTGTAGCCTCTGCAAGGCTCCTGCACTGCCCAAAGTGTATCTTTTAAAGGCCTTTAATAAATACTCAATTTATTCTCTAACTCTGTCTAGCCTCTGTTCTAGGTAGCCAGTCCAAGGCATCAGAAGAGAGAGCTCTATTTCTCAATCTTCCATCTTTTATCCAGGTTTCTGTCAGGAGCTTCTCTTTCAGATGCCAAACTGAAATTCTCAATCTTACATGATACTAATTACCACCCCCTACTCCTAAGTTCATCAGGACAACCCTGATTTCTGTTACAAGGTAGACCAGGGAAGCCAAAACTATATTCAAAACAGTTGGATGGATTAGTGTTCACTTCATTCTCAAATATAAATTCATCCACAACAAAGATGAGAGCATCTTCCCTGGCTGGTAGTGACTGCACATACTGAACATACTGGAACGACTCTACACTAATTTATTGTTAATCTCTGAAAACATGAAAAGAGCTCCAATTACTAAAGCCCAAACTACTATGTAAACAGGACACTACTTCAACCATTACCATCATTGTCTATGGCTATTATTATGTATTACACAAAAGAGGCAGAAAAAGGTTACACTAAAACATGGCTTTTTACTGCAAGTAAAAAAAAACCCTCAGGGGGACATACTTCTGGAAAGATTCCAGTTTTATCAATGGTCTAGCATTGAAGGATCATATACTAGCTGCCTTTTTAAACATAAATCAAAGTTACCTATCCACCTCACAAACAAACCAGACCAAAAAAAGAGAAATTTCTAACTACAGCACAAATAACGAGCACTAGAATTATAAGGAATTGCAACCTTTTTTATGCCAACATTATAAAGGCTCTTCTATGTCTGCCCCAAATATCCTTTCTTCCTAGTGGCAAACCATCTTCCTACCTTTCAGAGAATACAGTGAAATTATTTCCTCCCAAATCATCACAGCCAAAAAAAAAAAACAAAAAACCAAAAAAATTCAAGGGGAAAAGAACCAAAGCAAAACATTGCTTTGACTGAAATCGACCCTCCACTGATGTCCTACATGTCTGGCTTTGTTACATGTTAGAATAGAAGCTCTGATGAAATGACAAAATACTTTCTTCTATCCCTGTTAAACTCAGTTGAAAGAGTGATAAAAATCAAAAGCAAAACTACTAGGCTTTTCTTTAGAGTACTTTTGTGACAGATCTGCCATGCATTCTTGCTTCCTTGACAGATTCCCCAGAGAAGAAACCCAAAGACCTCAGTGTGCCTTTGGCCACACACGGACACAGGACAATCGCACGAGGAACAGCTACACTCGCTGCATGGCTCAGGCACAAAAGCACTCTACCTGTTGAGATGGTGACAGGGCAGAATCAGCTAGAGAGCCAGTAGATTTCATGTGTAAAGCACTTCTGAACTTGAACAGTGTGACTCCTCGATTGCTGCAGATTCTGCAAGAAATGAGATCAGAAGTAAGGTTTCATTTCAGGTGTAGACATTACTTTCTGTATGTACAATCCCCTGAAAAGGTCATGCGCTTACACTGTCTGGGGCTAGAAACACTGAAATTTTTTGTCGATTTCATGGGAATAGAAACAAGTTTCTAATAGACGTCCCAAGTACAACCTAAGTTGTCATTTTAGCTTATTGCTAGCTGTTAGTCACACTGGATGGTAACCTAATTATATTTAAGACTGTAAGAGATTAATAAAAATTATTCTGACCTACTGCACTGGATTCACTGCTCTGACCTCTTCAGGAAAAAAAACACAAACGCGTATGAAAGACTGCAACAGCTGGAGAACTAAAAGAAATAATTTGATTGTTTTACAAACTGCATTTTAGTCTAGTTAAAATCTGTCCATCTTCAGTCTTCATACATAGGAACTTATTAGGAAGTTGCTTACTATTAAAAACCTTCTTACAGTAACAAGATGCTTCTTCCATTCTTTCACACCCAAGGATCACCACTAAAACTTGAGAGGTGAAACTGAGGTGATATGCCGAAAGGAACAACGATATTCTTATCCTAATACCAACTCACAAATCCTCCAGAAAAGCAGGAAAGAAAATAAGCCATTTCTCAGTAACCAGAAACAGAACTACTGGGAAAAAATAATGCATTCTGTATTACAGTAGGTAGTTTTAACCACCCAAAAGAAACCAAAAATAAATCCCTCTTACGTAATATTTTAATTCATACATGCTGCTGCCGAAGAACTCCTGACCTCCACATACTTAGAGAAATCAGGCCAAACATCTCATTAATACACTGTTTCAGGTCTTACTACACAAGTTTAACCAGGTCCCATAGCAAAATGAGAAAACAACTTTAAAGTAAATAGACTACGAAAGCAACTTCTCTCCAACAACCTACACTGAAGTGCATTGTCATCTATTCCGTCCATATCAAGTTATTTTTTCTGTTAAAAATATACCCTTTTTAGTAGACAATGGCCCGACTAATATGCAGCAAAATAGACAGTAGACAAAAAAATTTAACAGACATACCCACAAGGATACCTTATGAGATTACACTGATAAGGTAAGAAGTAGAAATAATGGGAGTTTGTCTCAAAATATTTTGAAAAATTTGAAGTAAAACAAAAAAAACCCTGGTATTATAAGGCAGACAGTTTTAACAACTTTATTCTGTTTTCAGGTATTTCCCTTTCTTGTCAGATGAAAGACACTTTTTGCAGCAACTGTCAGGTTTTTCCCCCTTCCAAGCTGCTTGGCTTTAAAACCAAAAGTAAAAAATAAAAAAGACAGTTTTAAATAAAACTATTGTCAAAACAAAACCTCACCTATCTCAAACAGTTGATGACAGAAAGCTGGGAATATATCTCATAGTGAGCATGTTATACCAGCTCTTTCAATATGTTTCTAACATGAATGAAGAACTGGAAAACACTAACATCTTCACTACAAGTTTGTCCACAGTTTTAGGACATATGATTATTCACCAATTTGTTATCTCTAATATCATTTGGACTGCCTTTTCCAAATACCAACAGGCCTGATGTTATTTCTTTTTGCCTAAGGACTCCAGCTGAACAATCCTATCCAAACACATTCCTTATCTGGTGACAACAGTGACTCAGACAAAACAAGGTTTTGTAAGAGCATTAAAGCTCTGCCAACAAAGCACACTCCTAATAAAGAACCTATTTGCAATGAATTGATCACACCACTAAATTTCTCTGTCAAACATGACTTTTGGAAAACTACAGTTTGTACTAGAGATGTTTCTAAATAGACAAATGAATGCCTGAACTTCAATAAAACATCACCCACCTTCCAGCACCTCTGTAGCAAAGTCTGAACCAGGTATCACAATCAGCCTGAACCACTACTGGAAGTTTTACATGAACAGCTGTAACTACACGGCTCAGAAACTTACCTCACCATGCCTCTCATTCTCAAGCCTTATGTTTAGACCTATCATTTTTTCATCATGATTTCACATTAAGAGCTTAGATCAATGTTGGACATTTGGTAAGAAACGGCACAATCTACTCAACTGGATGTTCTACTGATTGTAGGGGTTTGCAGAGTCCCGAAGCGTCAAACAACATTAACAGATTACTATAAAATTATAACAAGACACCAAGTGTCGCATCAGAAACTATTAAAAACAGTAGCTAGCAAAATAAGTCAGAACCTAGAGCTCCCCCTCTATTTTAACTCTATTGGCCTGTTTCAGACCAGTTCATATTACAAGACTTTTCAGCCTTTTTCCTTCATTCAATATTGAGACTAGACAGTGTCCTGACACTTAGGACAGCTTACACAGATTTCTCTGTAACCATCAATAATGTAAATATTTGTTTCTTTGTGGTCTGTTGAGGAATACTTACCACCCCTTACACAATCTAACCATCTCACCAAATAGATACATTATCTTTATTCTTATTATGCAGATAAGGAAACTGAAGGGAAATTGTCACCAGTACAATGATGACTATACATGATTCCCTGCTCCTATCTTTATTCCACTGGATCTTACTGCCAGAAGCAAAGAGCATTTGCCTCCTTTTAGATAGAGCCCACCAAAGAAATAGGTCTATCGATATGAAGGAAATTTTGTTCCTTTTAGTCCAATTGGACTGAAGGCAAAACACAGTTTCTTACACAGCAGAGATCGGCAGCAGCCACAGAACTCATCTGAATTCTAATAACCATACGCTTTCTTCTTCACAAAGTTGTAGACTACACCCTCTGTTGTAAACACTCCTTACGACCTAAAAACTTGGCTGTCCAAAAATGTGCAGAAATCTTGTCCACAAACTTTCCAACCAGATATTGTTTGTTAAACGCAGCACTTATCTTGCCCATTAGACACGGAAGTAGGAGGCAAGGGAAATATAACCCGAATTTAGGAAGTAAATTGAGTAAATGCAGAATTTAGTGCAAAAGAATGAATGTTCAGGCAGCAGAGTAAAAGTACTGCTTTTGCATAGCTTTTGCCCATTCTGCTGGGATTCTCCTGTTCTGTAACACCTTCTGACTTTGGAAGCAAATCAGAGAAGAGACCCCACATCTCAGCCTGCAATACAATCCCAATTTATTCTATTTCTTCTCTCAATGAAACTTGACCATTATGAAGAAATTCCACATAGATATTTACATGCATACAGAGTGGAAGACAGAGTAAAGCTGCCGGTGCATTTTTCAGTATTCCAGGTACTCGACTTGCTTACCAACGAAGTTCTTCTAATATTTTTTGTACTTCTGGGAGAGGGGTGCAGAGCAGAGGAGGTGGTCATGGATAACTGACATCCCCCTCAAATAGGATGCATGAACCCCAAATCACAGCACAAGCGAAGGTGTATCACATCAGCGTGAAGCAGAAGGCAGCAGGTGTCCAGGTGAAGGACTTAACCATCACATACTCCACACCAATACTAGAGAAAGCAAAGGGGATATCCTGCCTTAAGTGCTAGCACAAGCAAGGTGAGGCTTCAGGGGCTCTGGCATGTTAACAACATAATCAGCAAAAGGGGAACAAGGATTATGAAAAGCTCCTCGGCCAAATCCGAGTAGAGCTTTACAGAACAAAAGAAAGCCACCTCTCCAGCCCACGGGTTATTTCCCTTAAGAATTTTGAAGACTCGCTGAGAACAACAGCGACGCTAGAACTTCTGGAAGTAAGGCCACACAACTGTTCCAACAGGCGAGCCGTTCAACGAGCTGCTGTCATCTCCCTGTATGCTGCTGATTGCCGACCCGTGGGGTTACAGGAGTACAACCACGCAACCCTCGTTACCTTCAAAAACGAGGGAAACAAAAGCTCCAGCGCACGTCAAAAATTTGCCATTACAAAAAGGGACTGAGAGTAGAGAGAAAACCACCTCTCGCACAGTCTGAGCACATCTACTCGAAATAATACAAACACGGGGGATTACAGAAGGATTTCAGCAATACCTCTGGATTATTTGCTCTTTTCCCCCTCCTTTCAGGCAGAAAGGCGACTCTCAGACCGCGGTCCCCACAGCACCAGGCAGACCCCGGTCCTACGCCCTTCCCATGCGCTATCGCGACACCCCGACAGCTCTGGCAGGACGGCGGGGTCAGAGGAAGCGGCCGCGGCACAGCTCGGTCCGCCGCCACCCGTGGGCCCGGCGGCAGCGGCCACCTTACATGGCCCGGCAGGCCGGCACACACCCGGCGCGCCGGGCCCCGCGGGGCACGGGGCGAGGAGGAGGCGACAGCGGCGGAGCCGCACATCGAGCCCCCCGCGGCCTCTTCCAGCCGCGACCCGTCAGGGGCGGCGGTGGGGAGGCGCCCCCGGGCGCTAGGGCCCCCG
>WAAG01092193.1:4366-15221 GCA_013390105.1 Tichodroma muraria
CTCCCAAGTAACAAGTGATAAGAAAGGAAAGGAAATGGCACCAAGCTGTACCAAGGGAGGACTAGACTGGATATTAGAAAAAATTTCTTGATGGAAAGGGTTGTCAAGCATTGGAACAAGCTGCCCAGGGAAGTGGTTGAGCCACCATCCCTGGAGATATTTAATTTAAAAGATGTGTAAATGTGGAACTGAAGGACATGGTTTAGTGGTGGACTTGTCAGTGTCAGGTTAATGACTGGACTTCTCCAAGCTAAATGATTCTATGATTTTCAGATACTAATACCGGAGAAGGCTGCTGCCCTGGACAGTAATTTTCTGAATGACCAGACAGGGTCATTTATATCTTCTGCATGAGAGCATGAGGAGAGATAGAACTTGAACTGAGAAGGGACAGTCAGTCACTACGAGATTTTTCTAAAAAGACTATCTACACCCCAGTTTAGTAGTTTCCTATGCATGAAGAGTAGGATCCTGCTGGTCCTACTGAGCCATTACTGCATTTTTAAACACTTGCTAAGAAAAGAAATCTTCGAGAGCACGCACCATCTGTCTTTTAAACTCCTGAAACACTAGAAAGTGTTATAAACAGAGAATGTCAATGAATTCATTCAAGGTAAATGTTGTTAATTTATCTTGCCAATCTACTTAAAAAGCATTCTCCAACCAGTCTCCCCATTTTGAAAGATAACACTGAATAGATCAGCATCTCCAGAAGTACTAATTCAAGACTATGACACATCAACCCAGAAGTGATACTACCACACTGCTACTGACTGTCCTCCTATGCCCCCAAATTAATGTCTAAAAACCTTGACTAGCACAGAAAAATTACTAGCCTTCTTCCAATAAAAGAATTCGGGAGGCAGGGAGAATTTGGGTTTCATTTGGGAAACGAAACCATCAGATAAAGTTAAAGTAAGTCAAAATTCCCTTCACAAAGTGAAGTTTAAATTTGCCAACAGACACTGTAGATTCTAGAAGTTGACTTAAGTTTAAGAAAAGATTAGATCATTAAAAAAATAAATTACATTGAGGGCTGACAGAACAAGAAAATACTAATTCTGGCTCAATAAATTCCTAAGTAACAGAAATCTGGATGGTGGGAAATTATTCTGGGAGAAAGTAATTACATGCTTATCTTGCTTTTTCTTCTATTTTTAGTAACAGTATACTTGGCCATTTTTACATTCCTAAATGTAGCAGTCCTGAATGAAAACTGGTGTTGGCAAATACAATGACAGCTGGTAAGTCTGATAAGCAATCAGAGACTATGACTGAATTTGCAGATGCTAATTTCTAAGCCTGAACTCTTATTTTGAGACACAGAATTCAATTACATGTCTGCTAAGAACCTGAGTAGAGGACCTAGGCAGATCCAAGGAAAATGAACAAAAAGCAAGCAGAGGAAAACACCAGCACTGCCAGTTAGAATGAAACTGCTCTATGTATTACTTTATGCAGCATAATTGGTGCACTGATCATCAGGATTTTTATGTCTATTCAAAACAAGCACAAAGCTTGAAACAAAGATGGAAGAAAAACATATTTCCTTTTTTTAAAAAAGTCTTGTGGTTTTTATCTGCCAGCAGAAGTAAACATATTAAATTGAAGAAGTCAAGCTACATTACCTTATTGCCTGCAGCTGTTTTGAGTCAATGTATCCAGATTTTCTCTGGATCATATCATAACGTGTCAAAAGTGCTAACAGCTTCTTACAAGCATAATGTTTGGTCCATTCCATCTTCTCTGAAGCAAACAGCTGTTTGTATAAAAAAAATCTCAAACTTTAAAACATTCTTTATTCTGTTAGATAACATGCTTAGAGATAGTTATGTAGTTGGGACACTGGGCTAAATACTTAAAATATCTAGAGTGCTTTCATACATTAGTGTAATGCCCAACAACACCTCATTGCCAAGGGAGGGAACAGCCATCCCTACCAGGGCACATTCATCAGCTGCCATTGACAAACCAAGGGAACAGCTGTGTGGTGGCAGCAGCAGGAGTAAGACAGCTGTTAAACACCTTGTCAGATTCACATCAGCTCTACAAGGAGCTGTGAAAGTTACAGATTTCATGTGAGACAATCAACATGGATCTTCATTAAAGCCACATTGTTTAACTGCGGTCTACTCTACTATCTGTAATTCTTACAGTCATCAAACCCAAAAAATGAAATATTGTAAAAGATCTGATTTTGCCAATACAAAAGCAAAAAGCCTTCCTAGAAAACAATGCTAATGTGCATATATTAACACCCTCACCCCCATCTAGCAATATTGGACAATGAAAAACAAAGCAATGACAAATGAGCTTTCTCTTTCTTCCACTTTTCTATCTACCTATTTACAGAAAGTGATTTTTTTCCTAGGTCTTCAATTTTAAGCTTTCAAAACAGTGAGGTATATTAAGATGTTATAGCATGATCCTTTAATTCTTATTTCAAGAAAAATTACCAATGAAGATCACAATTATCACAGATGCCTTCCTTAGTAATTAATAAAAGACTACAGAGCTGAATATTCAGTATTTTGTTAAATACCTGAAAGGACAATAAATTCGGCCTTCGACATTCCTTTATGTTGATCAATTTATTCTTGTTTACAAGAAACTCTTGGATAACCTTGAGATAAAACATAAAAGACAGTTTACGAAAGGGCAAAAAGCTGAAATTTAAACTAATTGATTAAAACAATTGATATTAAGTAGGCTTGTTTGTTACCTCAGAGAATGGAAAGCCCTCACAACTCTTGGCCTTTCTGCAGGTAAAAACAAATGTGTTAGGAACAGAGGACAAATGGGAAAAAATGGAGAACCTAAATGCTCATCCTGCATACGAATGCAGGGAAAAGCAGTTAAATTTTCAGGCCATTCCTACTTTCTGATACTGTCCTCCACTGCACTTGCTTGTTTCACTCGCTCCCACTGATGCCATGCACAAGGGCAGGAGTGTTTGGAATCACTGGGTTTGCAGCATCTCATGCTTTCACAGAATTTACATCCATTGTGCTCATGTTCCTTGTAACATCCTATAGCAACAGACAGAAAAAGTAAGGAGTAAAGGGGTTCCTAAAATCTCCAAACCTATAAAGGCAATATTATAAATACAAAGCTCAGAACATGTATGAATGTGATGTGAATAGCAGCTGTAAGCAGATCTGAGTGCATTAGCTGCACTTATGGATCTACAATAAAAACTGAAAAAGACATGCTGGCTTCCATTTTTCTGAAGACTTTTTCCCTCAACAATTTCAGATCTTAAGCTGGAAATTTATTATCAAAAAACTACAGGAGTAATGTGTGATAACCTGGAAAACATATATAAGTAATATATTCGAATCAGACTTTTCCTCTGCCAAATGATGGATTTGAACGAGTTCATTGGTCAAAGATGATACCAAAATTAGGGTCCTCTGTTTTTGAGAAAACACTGCTGCAAACCTCATCAATGATGAGACTCAGTCCTCTTGATGCAGGACTGATTCAAGCAACTAAAGAAACAGTTGCTGGGCAGTATAGAGTATAGCATGCTGTCTTTACTGGTCACATTAAAAAGGCAAATATCTGGGATTCCACAACAGCATTGTGATAACATTCCATCTGCTGTCAGCTAGTTTCACATTTGAAGAAAATCAGTCCCAAGCCTTAAAAGTGCTTATATAAGGGTACATATACACAATACTGAAAATGTGAAGATGGAAGCTGAAAAGTGTTTTTAACGCTAGTAAAAAAAAACCCCATAACCCAATAAAACAAAATCCATCACCCTATAAAAAAAGTAAACAATTAGGCTAAAAGTACAGCTCACCACTTTTCACACTGACCTGGATGATGACACTCTGGACAGTGAATTACCCTTTTAACAACCAAAGGTGGATTATCATCATACTGAAGTTGTTCCTTCCACTGCTCAAACCTAAAAGAATGTTGTTAAAAGAATCAAGAAATATTTTCAGCTTTCACACTTAAACCACTGAAAAATAATCTCTTTATACTTCTTAAGCATTTATCCAAGAAACAGTTTTTCAACTTATGAAACGGGGTTCTTTTACAGTACATCATGTTGGATTTCTAGCACTGACACACACATTACGATAACAAACACAGAAAACACTTGGTATCTAAAATCCTAATCCACAACCCAATTAAAAATCAGCAAGTCTCATCAGTCCCTACAACTTTCACTCCAATCTATGAACTTATACCTGCTAGTTCAAGAGCTAGGAGCCAGCTAAAGTTTAAAACATTTAAATAAGAGACTTGACTAGCAAAACACCCAATCCCTTTAGCAAACACAAGGTAAGGAATGTGGTAATATCCTCCCTAAATTAAAGTATTACAAATATTTTCTTGGAGCTGAAGTTCATACTATTAAGTCTTTGAATAAAAAAGCACTTACATAAATTTCCATTTTACCTTTGCAGTAAGTTTTGACCTCGCAGAGTCTCAATTAACTTTAAAGCTTGTTCCTTTCCAACTCCTGGCACCCCCTATAGAGAAATACGAAATATTATTTAATTACAAACAAAATATTCGTGTTGTCACGAGAAACGTCTTTATTACATAGTGTAGAGAAAAAGCAAAAAGTGATTTCAGATGTTGAGAATAAAATGAGAAAAATATTTTTTACCAAGTTTAAGGGTAGAGAAGATGACAGATTACAGCTGTGCTGCCAGTGTAACACACAAGCTGTTCTTATGCTCAACAGCCCCTCAGATAAAACAAAGCAAAGAAAGAAGTAGAAAGCCATAATAAAAAAAAAGAAGTTTGATTCAGAATAGAGAAATTACAATGAAGCAGTGAAACACTGGCACAGGTTGCCCAGAAGGTGGTAGATGCCCCATTCTGGAAATATTCAAGGTCAGGCTGGAATGGGGCTCTGAGTGACCTGGTTTAATTCAAGATGTCCCCCTCACTGCAGGGGGGTTGGACTTTGTGAACTTCAGAGGTCCCTTCTGACCCAAACTATTGTATCAGTCTACGATTTAAAACACACATATTGCTTTCCAGTTCTTTCCATCTTCACCCTATTTTGCCAAGAATCAATACACCTGATTATAAATATTGTATTGAGTGTACTTTCTACAGCATCATTACAAATAATATTTATTCCTATCTATGAATTAATAAATATATTTATTCAGCTGTAATGACACAACTGAATACATACAACATAGAAAATAAACCTACATTTCAACCAAGTCCTCACTGGACTACAGTCAGACATTCAAGTGAAGTCAGATATTCAGCTTCTGCAAGGAAAGCATTATTTTGATGTATTTTCAACAAAATAAGTGCAATTATAGTGTGGTATTCTCATTTATCTCTTCTGCCAATCTCCATTCCCAATGCACTCCTGTAATTCAACTTTCTTTACAAGTTTCTGTTTTCATCTACTTTGCTGAACTGCAATAACTCAAAGGACCTCTCTGACATCACATAATTGTGACAATTTAGGACTATGTAAGAACCTGGCATTCCAGGAGCTGCTTTGGTACAATAACCACTGATTATCCACTGTTTTTTTTACTCCCTCTCTTTACACCATAGTAACAAACTATTTAAAGATTCCTGTAACAGAAGCAAAATTAAAAAAAAACCCAACAAAACCTGAAACAAAAATAATGAAAGGTTTGTTTTTCTCCAGCAGTATCAGTTGTTTAAAGAACAGTTTTACCAAATTGGGACACAATTATTTAAAAGTAACTAGATATCCACTGCAAGCCTGAATGGGAGCAACCATTGTATGAAGTCACTACATGATGAACTGTATGGAAATTAAGTTTCATCCAACTTCTTTTCCCTTTCAAATAGCCATTACAACAGCTTCAGTTTAAAGTCTCAAAAAAGAATTCAAGAGTTTACAGGAAAGAAAAAAAGAAAAAAGTGAAGTAGTAATGAGTGAGATTCCTCTCAATTAATTAGGTAAACTTCCAAATAGATCACTTCTAATTCTTTGTAAATTATATATTTACAAACAATGGAACAGGAATACATCTAAACTGCATCCAGAACTGCCTTTACTAATAACTACAGCTCAAAACCATCCCTACTAAGTCTTCCAAAGAACACAGACAAAGCCATTTTTCTCATTTTCCGCAGCTCCTCTGCCAGGGATGCACTTATAGATGACTTGTTACAAAGCATCATCATAAACAATGGAGTTCTCACACCTTGGCTCAATGTAATCAGCATCCAAACTTTTGCCTTCACCTCCATTATAGAAAAGGTCTGGAAAAACACAAAACAGTCTTAGAAAGACTGATGTTCATGAACCATTTTGAATATCTTTAGCCTTTTACAAACAGAATTTACAGTGACTTACTACATATCTTCTACTGGATCGCAGTAACCATACACTGCATAAGTTTTCCCAGCATGCACATATCCTTTGATACACTTCGTTATTTTTCAAGACAGTATAAGCACCAAATAAAAAATAACATGTTGCTTACCTTTGGAAGATAATCACAGCCCAGAAGAACTGCTAGGCCAATCAAAGACTCTCTGTCACAACCAAGTTTTTCTTTAATAGAGGACATTGTGTAACTGTCAAGATATGGATCCTGTAAGAGGAATTTATTGCATATTAATTCTGTTACATCAGGGAAGGAACTGCCCTGAGTCATGCTCAGTTGGGATTGTTTACTCACTCCTATTCACCCACACCTGCAGGAAAGGGGTCTACCCCATACAAGGGGTCTAATAGAAAAAAATAAACTGCCACTAAAATTTATAGTGTAATGCATGGACACCACCTAAACAACTACAGTTCTGGAACCTCAAGTATGGGCATCAGCTGTTGAAAGGAACTAAAACAAGCCAAGAGGTCCAGCACACAGCTGGATAACCATGTTACACGATGGGTGAGCAACTGGCTCACAGGTCAGGCACAAAGAGTTACAGTGGATGGGGTTAAATCAAGCTGGTGACCTCTCACTAGAGGAGCTCCACAGGGCTCCTATCCTCAGCCCACTTCTCAACATCTTCATTAACATCCCGAACTTGATACCAAAAGGGTTAATTCAATTTCAGGACTGGAAGGAATACTAAGTAGGTGTACCAACAACAATAAATTGGGAGGAGTTGTTGGCTCCCTGAAGGGTAGAGAGACAGATGAGCATTCACTAACCATATGAAGTTTAACAAGGGAAGTGCAGGATTCTGCACCTGGCATGGGGTAACCCTGGCTGTGTGCACAGACTGGGGAATGAGAGGCTGGAGAGCAGTGCTGCAGAAAGGGACATGGGGGCCTGGTTGATGGCAAGTTGAACATGAGCCAGCAGTGCCCTGGCTGCCAGGAGGGCCACCTGGTGTCCTGGGGGCATCAGGGACAACATGGCCAGCCAGGCAAGGGAGGGGATTGTCCTGCTCTGCTCTTACCTGGGGCAGCCTCACCTCGAGTGCTGGGGGCAGTTTCGGGTGTCACAATACTAAAAATACATTTAGCTATTAGAGAGCATCTAAGGAAGGTCACAAGGATGGTGAAGGGCCTTGAGGGGAAGCTGTATGAGGAACAGCTGAGGTCACTTGGTCTGCTCAGCCTGGAGGAGACTGAGGAGAGACTTCACTGCAGCTTTCAACATCCTCACAAGGGGAAGGAGAGGGGCAGACACTGATCTCTGATCTTTTCACTCTAATGACCAGTGACAGGACTCAAGGAAGCAGCATGAAGCTGTGTCAGGGGGAGGTTTGGGTTGAGTATCAGGAAAAGGTTTTTCACCCAGAGGGTGGTAGGGCACTGGAACAGGCTCTCCAGGGAAGCAGTAACAGCACAAAGATACACCCAACAGAGTTCAAAAAGTGTTTGGACAAGGCTGTCAGGCACATGGTGTGACGCTTGGGGTGTCCTGTGCAGGGCCAGGAGTTGGACTCAGTGATCCTGATGGGTCCCTTCCAACTCAGTATATTCTACAATTCTAGGTATTTTTATTGTTTACTACCTGTAGAAAAAAGTGTGGCAAAACTAACATTATCAAATCCTAGTGACTGTGCAAGTCATTTCAGGAGGTGAAGTTTTTAAAATACATGTAAACATTTCAATGTACTACTTAAGTAAAACAAAAGAAAAATAAAACTGTTACCTAACATAGTAGGCATAAGCTAAAGGAATATTTGAAAGGTAAAGGGACTCAGATACAATATGGAATCATGATTAACATGAGTTAAAACATAGGCTCTGCTTTCTTCCTCAATCACAACAAAAAAAGCCCCCACAAACCAACAAAGTTATCCATTTTGCTAGAACAGATGCCCCTGACAGACATAATGAGATACACACTCACAAATTACTAATTACTTTTTATGCTGACCTATATATGTAACTAAGTACACCTGAAAGATTGAGCTTGCCTGCATTGTTGGCGATAAATGACAAGGAAGCTGAATGAAAGAACCTGAATGAAGCTGAATAAAATGTTACGATGGAACATTTTAATGGAAAGAACCAGGTCAAGGAAGAAGTCAAACAAGGTGTCACCAAAGCAAATAATCTTCCATCAATTCTAATTATTATTTTTTAAGAGTTAATTATTTGTAGTGCACTTCTTTTGTTCTATTGATTTTCTCATATCTCTGAAGTATTTTCTCAACAAGTCTTTCAGATGAACATTACAAATTGCAGATATTTGGGGTAGGCTTTCTCCAGTTCTGGAGAACTGTATTCTTAACAAATTAACACTTCACTTTAAGGCCACAAATTATTTGGTTTTTTGAATGATCACAAAAATTGATAATGATACAGATGTACAATCCCTACCCTATTCATATTCAATTGGGACAAACAGCATTAATTGCAAGTGTATTCATAATAAAATGAACCCGTATGTTCACATGTGAACACTTACTAGACCCAGGAGGCTCTCATATGACCTATGGGTAAAATTTATAGGAAGCAATTACTTCACTCAACTTCTCCACTGTAAAGGAGGAAATGGAAAAAAAAAATTGCTATATAGCTTTATATGAGACACCACAGGGTACTACAAACACAGGCAACATTACCCTGTTCTCAGTAGTTTTCCTCTCACAGCCAATACAAGAACTACCAGTGAATCAAATAAAATGTTCCTGTCTTAAACGTACTATTTTAAACAAACGCAACTACTACAAGGTAAGTTTAATAACACAGAAGTATTTTTTCAAGTCCCCTCCTCCTATTTACATTTCTGTAAAGAGTCTATAGAAATGGTGGGAACAGGGTTCATTGAGGTACATTACCTTAGCATTCATGGCAAAGTTCCTATAAACTGTTTGAGCTCCATACAAGAAAACATCTCCATCATTGGTAATGCAGCCATCAACAAGTCCTTTTGCATTTAGGTAAGCACACATTGCCTCTGCTTCTCCAGCTGCTTGAACCCAAGGGACACCTAAACACTCCAGCAGTTCAAGACACTAGAAGGAGGAACACAAAAGGAAAGAGGCTGAATGCTGAGCTGTTAAATTCACTTAATAGCATGCATTTTCTCAGACACAAGTGCATATAAAATACTGCTACTGTTGCTCTGCCTATGTAACACTACATCAGTGAAAGCACTACTTTTGCAAAAAATAATTTCCTGTAACAGTGAAAAGTAAATACCCCCAAATAGCTAAGTATTAATTACAGGACTTGAACACAGCATGATTAATGGCCACTCCGTCACAAAAGTCTTTACACTTTAAATAGATATTTAGGATGTTTTCATAAGAGTAGCAACAGCGGAGTATTTATCTTTGTGAAGTAATGCTATTTACTCAAGCAGCAATGCTGAGCCAGAACAGACATCTTCCAACAGATGCCAAACTCCCCAAGAATACGAAGCAGAAAAGTACAATGCTGTCATCCTAGCAAGACTGGACCACTGTACAAGACACACCGATATATACTTACAAATTTCAGAGAAAATATTTTATTTTAGAATTTAAGAATAAAACATGAATTGGTATGTACAGTCTAGTGAAGCCCTGAGTGTCCATAAATTCTACTTTGTAAAATTTTGAATAGACAAAAATGGTTAATGGGGGTAGGAAGATATGAAGAAGTATGGATACTAACAACATAAAAGAATAGCAAAGTTAAATTTTGCAATAAATCCTCAGTTATGGTTGTCAATCACAACAGCACAACATGCATAGGAACACATCAATGAAAAAATTATTCTGACACTGTTTCTCTTCTATAACACTTAACATGCTGTAAGGCCTGAATTCAAAGGTGCACATTCCTTCAAACCTCAAAATTTTGTTTACATTTGTTGTGTATAAAGCTGTGAGAGACTGAAATGTTAGGAGTTAATGACTCAAACTGGCCATTTGCAAAAGCAGCAGGTGCTTTGCTGAGGCCAGGTTTGCAGCCCCAGCCGAAGAGGAGGAGAGTTTTTGGGTGTGTGTTGGTGAAATGTATGAGCCAATATGACACAAGGAGAGAAACCCACCATGGGAGGATGCCCACAACAAACCAGCCTGTGTTTAGCAACAAGCTGGTTTTTGAGCTGGGTGAGGCCGACAATAAACAGATCCTGTGAGGTGGGATAATGCTTTTTATCTTTCCTGCTTTACTGTCCCTTGTTGATGGGTCAGGTGCAAAAGATGTACACACCAGTCATTCACTGTCATTCCACCCTAATCCGACCTGAAGCAATCTAATAACAAGAACCTCAGTTGCCTGGCCTTCAGGGATGGGTTGTAGAAAAAGCTATCAATTATTTCATGTTCCCGTATTTAATTTAAGATTTCTTTCTATCACATTAAAAATATTTAAACACTCAGTTTCTCACCTCTTTTAACATGGCTTTAAATAAAGATCTCCCTGTTCTTACAGCTCCAGCTTTCTTCGAAGGCCCATAGCGCATCTCATTCCTCTTGCTCATGG
>WAAG01092195.1:0-14414 GCA_013390105.1 Tichodroma muraria
GAGCTGGATGCAATACTCCAGGTGGAGCCCACAAAGTACCAGCCCCAAGTGTGGTCCTGACAGATGACAACTGTCACTAGAATGAGCTGCCCAAACCACAGCTGTGTCTGTATTAGATGTGTCTGCAAAGGAGAGTGAGGAGAAGCAACTTGGCAGGGCTGTAACTGCAGCTCTGGGTGAGGCAGCAGTGCAGGAAAGGCACCAAGAGGGGTTGGGAACCTTCTCACTAGTGGTGCACAGGGCTCTACTTGCCAGTAAGCTCTCACAGCAATGAAACGGGATTGGAGTTTGAATCTTCAGTTTGAAGAGAGCCCAGTGGCAGCGTGGCCTCATTGAGCACCAGCAGGTGAAGGACAGCCCACCAAGTAGGAAGGTGCTTAGGAAGAATACCCCGAGGACAGGATGGGTAGAAGTAGCTGCCACTCAGTGCAGTTCCCCTAAATGCTGGATTTGCCATGGAAAAAGACTCAGTAGATCCTGACAGCACTCCAGTGTCCAGGCTTCTGAATGTTTCTGCTGTCTGCAAAATCCCTGCATGGCTAGAGCCCCGAAAATAAACACAACCCAAGTTGTAACCTCATTCAGCATTCTGTGAGCACAGGCAACCAACACTAACTGTAGCAATGTGGAGGCTTTGTAAGGGGATTTTCTAGTTTAACAAGGAACTTGTTCACCGTGGAGGCTGGTATCCACAGCTGGGATTGAGGTAGTGGTGTGACAAGAAAAAAAGGAAGCTGTACACTTCCTACCCAATTTGCTCTCACACATCTAATTAGAGAGGACTGGTAAAGATTATACTCCTTACTGATTGAAAGCTGGAGTTGCTGCCATGAGTGACAGCAATCAGATTTTCACTCATGTTGAATACACTAGCTACCAAAACCACGGATGCTCAGTTAGCCACTCTAACTCTCTGAGGTTATGCAAAATATAACCTCAAACAAAACTTTAAACCAGCTGTTCTCTCCCTGTTTTAATGAGGCGCTTTCACACCAGAAGTTACTCCTTGCTGTCAGGCGCCCTCTCCTGCACAATCACCGCTGTAGCTGTTCTAGTGACAGAGAATCCTTCTTCCTCACCCCCTTCCTCCTCCTCCTCTGTTAAAATCCTTCCATACAAAAGTCCCTCCTGACCCCACACCTCCCTGTTTTTCAGATACCAAACTTGTGGCCACTCACTACACTCTAGAAAGCTCCCAGGCAGTGTTAGATTTGCTAATAAAAAGTTACCAGGCAATTAGTTTTCTTTACAAAGCAAAATAATTCCAAGTATCCTCAGCTTAAAATCATAGAATCCCAGACTGGTTTGGGTTGGGAGGGACTGTAAGGATCACAGCGTTCCACCCCCAGCCATGGGCAGGAGACACCTCCCACTAGAGTCAGATTGCTCCAATCCTTGAACATTTCCAAGGATGAGGCAGCCGCAGCTTCTCACCACCCTCACAGGGAAGAATTTCTTCCCAATATCCCATCTAAGTGTCACACTTTCGGAGACAGGAACGCGACAGGGACACGCCGAGCTCCTGCAGCAGCAGCCAAGCTCCACTGAGGGCGCCCCCTTTCACAGCGGCTTCGAATTTCCCGCTCCTACGCACGCGATTGGTCGGGCTCTTAACCCCGCCCAGCTCACCGGCCAATGAAATGCCTGCACTCGTGGTTGAATGGGATTGGCTGGGGTGCCCCGTTTGAGTTCGAATTCAGCCAATCCCTTTCCTACCTGGGGGCTCGCTTGCTCCCATTGGCTGCCGAGCTCGGCTGTTCCAGGCGGTGTCTGTCATGGCCGGCTCGCCTGTGCGGCTGCTGACCGCATGCAGCTGTCTCAATTAACCCTGCCCTCCTTCACTTAAAGCCATCCCCCTTGGCCTGTCCCTCCAGGCCCTTATCCACAGTCCGTCTCCAGCTCTCCTGGAGCCCCTTTTAGACACTGGAAGGGGCTCGGAGGTCCCCCTGGAGCCTTCTCCAGGTGAACACTCCCAGCTCTCCCAGCCTTTCCTCACAGGAGAGGTGTTCCATTCTACTCATCACAGGGGATGCAGAGATCCATCCACAACCCATGGGAATCCACAGGGATGCAGATATCCATCTGCAGTCCATGGGGATCCACAGGAATGCAGAGATCCACTCACAGCCCATGGGGATCCACAGGGATGCAGAGACCCATCTACAGTCCATGGGGATCCACAGGGATGCAGAGACCCATCTACAGCCCATGGGGATCCACAGGGATGCAGAGATCCCTCCACAGCCCATGGGGATCCACAGGGATGCAGAGATCCCTCCACAGCCCATGGGGATCCACAGGGATGCAGAGATCCATCTACAGCCCATGGGCATCCACAGGGATGCAGGGATCCCCTGCAGCCCCTGGGGGAGGTGCCCACGCAGGAGCAGGTGGATGCCTGGAGGAGGCTGGGATCCCGTGGGAGACCCACTGGAGAGAGGGGGCCTTGCTGCCAGGCTGGAGCAGCTGTCCCCGGAGGACTGCACCCCATGGAAAGAGAGAGCCAGGCCGCAGCAGTCTGGGAGGGCTGTGTGCCCGTGGGAGGGGCTCACGCTGGGCAGGTGTGGCAGGGCTGCTGCTGGCGAGAGCGGAGCCACGCCGGAGGAGTTCCAGAGAATGTCTGCCGTGGGATGGACCCACGGTCTCACGGGGGAAGGACTCCTCGCCCTGAGCGGCAAAGAAAATCTCGGTGATGAAGTGACCGAAACCCCCACGCCCTGTCTGCCTGTTCTGTCGGTGGGAAGGAGGGAGGGGCTGGGGGAAAAAGGGGTTTTAAGGGCTTATATTATCCTCATCTGATTCTGCTAGTAATAAATTTCACTTTGTACCTTTGGGCCTGTTTTGCCCTTGGAGTGTTTTCTCACAGTCCTCATCTCAACTCATGAAGCCTTTGTTAATTTTTTCTCTCCTCTGCCCAGCTGTGGGGCACCCCATCATGCCCCTTCCAGCCTTCTTAAGGCTCCCCATAGTAAGGCAGAAGTAACTATGTGTCCATGATTGTCCTTGCACTCTGGAGAGGCAAGAAGAAGCAGGAGATTTGGTGTGTCAGTTCCAAATCTGAGTGTTCTGGCTAGAAGGGAGTTCAGAGAGGTGGGATGTGGCCTTTGCCTCCTGACAGCAGCAGCTCAGCTCATCCAGCTGAGACTATCAGAATCACTAACAGCAGCTCTGGAAATCTGCTCCAGGTAGGAGTCCTCTTGCCCTGCTGTGACAGAGAATAACTCACCTTCTCATCTGGAGAAGAAAATCTAGGTTCCAACTCCTACAAAAGGCAAAAGACAGGGCACAAACCCTGAGAAATTTAGGAATTTCTATAAGAGGAAATAATGTGGGGCTAACACTGAATCACCACACTTCTACATCCTCCTCTCACAGGCTGATTACCAAACCACTTTCTCTCCTGCTTCCTGCCTTCTTGTTGTCTTTTTTACACTCTGTCAAGCTGTTCACATGGCTTCCTCATCTCCACTCTGTGTTCCAAGACTTCTCTTTATCATATTTTCCTAGTTTATCATCAAAAAACTGCCAGAAATGAAGAGAAATCATGTCCTAGAGAACACCAGAGAGTACTTTGACTTTGGCCAATGCTCTGCTGCAACGTTTATGGTATTAGATGCGTATGTTTTAAAAGATTTTTTTATTGTAGGTTGGGGATGAGGAGTAGATGCCTGTTTTCTGTAAAATTTCATAGATAGTCGCTATTCATGGTCTGTAGGTGCCTTTGACAAATCCTTCTGCAGGGTGGCCTGAGTCTTTTCTGATCAATGACTACACAATACTACTGTCATTTATTTCACAAGAAAGGACATTAAAAATTTGGGTTTGGTTGCTTTGTGAAATCAGGTGTGCACTCTACAGTTTCACTGTCCAACAGCTCTGTATCCCTGACTTTAGACACAGATGATTTTTTTTTTCCTCTGTTCTTGCTGGAGGTGTTCAGGACCAGGATATGTGCCAGGCCTGGAAGTTTGTGAAAGTTGTTCCTCCACTTGTGGACCTTGTGGATTTAGGTCCCCCCTCCCCATGCACACCAACCCACCGGACTTCTGCAAAATCAACCACAGAAAGCGGTGGGAAAAGGAACCCACCAGGTTTCATTAATTGAAACTGCCTCCTGAGAGATTTACTTCAGCATACATGTTCCTGGAACACAACAGGTAGTTCTGTTGCGATACATCTGAATAGCTTAGGCTAGTGTGCCCCAGCCAAATTATCTCTAGATGTGCTTATCAGAGGCTCTGGAATTCATCAAGACTGCTGAAACATAAATCATGCTGAACTGGGAAAAGAAGAAGCTGAGAAACAGGATAACAAGACTACAAGAACTAGATAAAGAAGCACCTGGACTGTAACCATCATATTTCCTGAAACCCTCGTGCTAAGCAGGTGAACAAGATAGAGTAACCAATCACGTAATGTGTGAACATGTGAGTAGTCCTAGAAAGGTATAACTGGGGTCAAATGTAAACAATAAACGGCTTCTGTGGAACCATATTGGTTCTGTGTTCAGAAGTTCCTTACTCCTGCACAGTTCTCTAAAGAACACAGAAGTATGGAACAAAGCTCCCAAAAAATGCCTACTTTTTTATGGTAGTCATGGCTTTGGTATCTATTGACAGTTTCATTCCACTGCCCCTTACCTTATCACTAGAGATGCCTGGAACTCCTTTCAAACAGTACTATTTCAATTGCTTCCGAGGTTTGAAGTAGGCTTGTTTTAACTTGTTTTTTCAAGATAGTGTTTTCTATTGTTGCTAAATTATCACAAAAAATCCTGATTATTTTGTGACTCCTGGAAGAACTAAGACATTAAGACTGAATTTAAGAAAAAGTTTTTTACAGTGGCGGTGATGAGGCCCTGGCACAGGTTCCCCAGAGAAGCTGTGGCTGCCCAATCTCTGGAAGGGTCCAAGGCCAGCTTGGACAGGGTGTGGAGCAGCCTGGGATAGTGGAAGGTGTCCCTGCCCATGGCAGGGGATGGGACTGGGTTAGCTTTAAGGTCTCTTCTACCCCAAACCAGTCTGGGGTTCTCTGACCAGAGCTATCTTGCCAGCTTAGGCAGTTCAGAGGCATGTGAGGACAGAGAAGGCAATGCAGAACACCTGAAGGGGGTGCTCAGAGCAGACAGTGGGGGAAAAAAAATCTCAGCTTAATGTGATGAGTACAAAAAAAGGCTTCTTTGAGCAGTAGTCACCCTTGAGCATCCTCCTGTTGTGCATTCATTGTAACGTCTGTCATTCCCAGTCACACCAGCCACATAATAGAGTTCTTCAGTGCTTTTAATTTTTTTTGTCATTGTGCTCCCACTGTTACGTTAATTAGATTAAACCAGACTCCCACTGAGGCTGTAACAATGATAAACATTGTAGTAATCTGTCACCTCTCTCTGCAACCACTTTCCACAGCTTTGGAAACGTGCTGCTCCAACTACAGTGCTGCGTATGGTAAATAATCTGCTTTGATCACATTTGTTCACATTTGATCACATTGTAATAATCAACACTGAAAAGTAAACTTCTAATGACTCACAACCTGAGGCACATTATTGATCTTTCCAATCAGCTACCAGGAAGGGGGTCATGGAAACAGAATGTATTAATGCTGCCATTTTTAACTACACAAGACAAATATTGCAGAGAGAGAGGTCCTGCCAGAAATCTAAAATGACCGTACATTAATACTCATCATTTTCTTTGTCTGGAGATATTGGGCTATTCCGTCTTTCCTTCTTTGCCTGAAATAGGTTCTAGCCTTTCCACTGATTGTTTTAAAGATAGCTGTAAATTCTGACAACTTTTAACACAGACACTCAGTTCTGTGGGATTTTGCTTCCAGGCCATTAACTCCTAAATTCATATTCTGACAGATTTCTTCTAAGGAACAAAGAAAAGTATAGGAATAAGGCATAAACTGCTTTTCTTGTCTTACCGTACAGAGACACTCAGCAACAAAGCTCTCCTCATTATATACCCTGTGGAGAATTAGGATTTCACAAATCCAGGCTCTTTACAAGTGCTGTAGAAACCATTATTACAGATGGTTCTGTACTTCTTACTAGCCCTATGCCTCGTTTCAGTGAATCCCAAAAGGTTAAGTCTTCTGTATTCAGTGCATGTGTGTGTGCTGATGTATGGACATCTGCTGTGTCCATAAACTGACATTACACATCCCATTTCTCCTCCTGCTGCAAATCTGAAGCAGATGTGTGAGGCTGCAGAGAATAGGTGTAGGCTGTATTTCTCCAAATTTGCTGCTGTTTGGAAGGCAGCAATTTGCCAAATAGCAGAACCAAATACTTTAGAAGCAAGTAACAACACAGAGCCACAACCTCGCTTTTCCATCCCTTGGCCTGAAAATAATCGAAGAAGAGTGGAAATAGAACTCAAAAAGATAATTGTATTTTTTTTTTTAGACCTCTACCCTAATATAATGCCTGCCCCCAGCACCTACCAAAGTTCACTGCAAATCCCTAATTCATAAGGCTGGCAACCGTGATCTTGGAAAGAAACTCCAACTGCAAAGTCCTACTTAATATGCTGGGCTGAAATATGTGTTCAGTATGCTCCAGCACCCCCAAAATAAATCAGAGCTCAGATCTATAGCACCCAAGAGCTGCCCAGGCTGGAGCAGGCAAGTCAGGGAACTCCCACCACTTAGAGAGCAGAGCTGTGTTATGAAGAAATGGGCACAGCTGCTTTGGTGAGTCACATGTGGGTTTGGAGTGAGGACCCAGCTGGCAAACACCTATTTTCCATCATTTCTTGAGGTCACTGCTGAAGTTCAAGTAATGGAAAAAACAGATGAGTTAAAAGCAAACCTCCCTAAATTATGTTTGAAAGACATAGCTCAGGGATAGTCTTGGACAATTTAAGCAGCTTCTGGAAAGCGTGGCACAATCATCCACTGAGCTTCTCCACTCAGGGAAACAGTCGGGTTGAGGATCGCTGGCTTTGATCAGCTACAAAACAAGGCAAGTCTGTGCTACAGGAAATCTTCTAAAATAAGGCATCAAACAGGGAAGGAATAGTCATTAATTTCCTGTAACTGATGCTTAAGCCAAGAATCATTAAAATGTATCCTGATTTCTTTTTTTGTCAGGATTTTTTTCCCTTTTTCTTTCCTCCTTCTGCCCTCTTTTTGCCTTTTCCTTCTTCTTGTTTCTTTAAAAATATGCTTTTGGTCACTGCTTTTTAAATTTTGGTCGCTACTTGTAATGATCAACACAAGAGACAAAGTCATCCTCATACTTATTTACCTTTTGCATGATTTTCCGTGCAAGCATAAGCCTTCAGTGATTTCAGCAAAGGTTCTTGTTTGGGCCATTCATTGGAAGAAAAAGAAATCTGTTTTTGCAGAAAAAAAGTCTGATTGTAACTGTCTCATGCTCCACTAGAGGGCACCAGATAATTATCTTAAATGTCACCCAGGCAGCTGTTGTGTACAGGCTGTTAATTGCACCTAATTAGAGATCAGTAGATGTATTAATAACTACAAGTCAGTCCTCAATACAGAAACACTCAGTGGCACTGTTTCCATCTACAATCAGCCTCCAGCTCCTATCTGGATCCCAAGAAGTTGTGTGCAGGTATTGCTTCTCCCTCCCAGTATTCTCCTATTTCTAACCTTGCTGCTGTGCCGTCTTGTGTCACACACCTAAAATATTGCACATATTTAAAATATTGCCCACAGCCCAAGGATGAGAACAGCCAGCGCTAAATTTGTTTTCCATGGCATAGCACATTTTTTTCACCACAAATGATAAGTTCATCAGTGCAAGTGACAGCTTTACTGTGGGTTAGTCTCAGCCTGTAGTTAATCCCACAAACACCTTATATGCCTCATAAATCTTTGACTTCATCTTTGCAACACTTTCTATGAAGTTATTTCTTTAAACACTATTTCCAAACATTGTATATGGAACTTTCCTTCATTTTAATCACCCTTGTTTCCTTACTGCAGAGAGCAGGACATTGTTTGCTGAATGACAGATTAAAAAGTTGTAAAAAGGGTTTAATCGTCCCTGTTTCAGTTCAAACTACCTCTGCTAGGTAGTTTGAGCTACCAGAGCTGGAGCATTCTGCTTTCTTTGCCTTGACACTACTTAAACCCTTCTGAAAGGATGTGCAAAATCTTTTGAGGAAGCAACATAAAAAACAAGATTTCTTTCCCCTCAATCCACTTACTGCAATAAAAGTAGTAAACAAGGAGTTACAAGGAAAACAGCTGCAGTTTGACACCTAAACTGGGTTCTGTCTTACTCACTGCCCCCTTTGCAGAGCACAGAAGCAACATTTTCTTGCTTTCCCCTAGTTACTTATAAAGAGATCCCACTCTTTTGCCCTTATCTCCAGGCCCTGGATTTCTGGGAATGGAAGAAATTAAGTTATCTTTTGCAGCCTGAATTTGGAATATCCATTGGCTACAGGGGACAGACCATACACCCAGCAGCTCACAGGGAGAAGGCAGCCATGTGTGCGGTGTGCTACTCCCATCCTATGGAACAAGCTGGCCGTGTTTCGTGTCTGTGAAGTCCCACCTGTGTCAGGGTACGTGGGTGGCTCTGAGCACTGGCACAAAGGTGTCATTTTGGGCAACAAACAGCCACCCTTTCCTCAGCTCTGGTTTTCTCTGGCAGCACATGCAAGCAGAAACAATTATTACCTTTGATTTTGTAGTGACTGAACAACATCTTTTAGATAGTGGAATTAATTCTCTTACTGCATTAAAGGGATAAAAGTAAAGCCTAAAATAAAAATCCCAACAAATAAAAATATTTGTAATAAGCTAATTATCTGATTAAATGATTATATGCTCTGTCGTCCTACACCGACATATGTTAATACAGTCTTAAATATCAAATGCAGAATTAATACCAGCCCTACCCCTCTCCAAAAGTCCAATTAAGCACGTGTTCACAAATGATGCCACTAATTATCCACCTCTTCTATTTCAGTCAAATGTCTTAATGTGTCTTGGAGACATTTCCAAAGCTAAGGAGACATAAAATGTCTTCTCAAAGAACCAATACTCTGAAAACATCATGAATTTCTGAGTGTAAGCCCTAAGGCTATAGATTTTGTAAATACATTTTTTTTTCAGTCTAAGTGAGTTTGGGGTTTTGCCTCATGAAATGTTGAAGAATATGAATTTCAGATACTTTTTCATTTTCATGGCAATTTCTATGATTTTAGGGTGTACTACTTGGAACTATCATTCATTTATCAAACTGACAAACCAGTTTAATTTGATCACTTTGATCACTGCCTGAAACTTTACTTTATGAAGTAGATACTATTATCTTGCAGCTACTCCTCAAATTCTTGGCCAGTTTCAATCTCTATTTTCACTTTGCTGATACAATCACTTTCTGAACATGCAGTTGAATGCTGCTATGAAAACACTTCTGAATTACTACCAATCACTGATAACACCATCCTGCTGTTGTTCCCCAGCTGTGGTTATGGGATTGTTTGGCTTGTGCCTACACTTGCAAGTCTTTGCAATATAGCCCAAAAGCTTTGGCAGTTTCAGGGGTAGGAAGCATTCCAGTGTATCTATAGAGTTGAGATATTTGAGATATTTTTTCCCTGCCTTCTTATAAGCAATTTCCATCAAAAAACTTTATCTGTTGCTGTTCCCATCAGAGGTGGAAGATTTGGCGTCCCTGATTGCTCATGCCTGAGCAGTGCATTTCTCCATTAAAGCATTATTGGGATCAAGCACACTGAAATTTTTAGGATACACTGGAGGGGTAAAAATAAGTCTTTGACCTTTCCTAAATGAGATCCACTCAACCTGCTCATTCTGGATTTACCAATGACTGTTTTTAGCAGTATCTTTCCCTCTAAGGTCACCACTGACTGTCCAAATGCTGGCTATGTTTTAAGTGACTTTTAAGTACTTTTTAATAATTTAATAATGGCAGGGACTGAATATTGAAGAGCCTGTAATGTCTCATGCCAAACTTCTTTTCTAGAGGAATACAGCTGATAGAATCCTTAATTTGTACATTTTGATCCTTGACCAACATGGGTTCTGTTACAATTCACATTTATTCGTGTTACCTCTGTGAGTAGTTAATCTGCCACAACTCTCTCCCTCTCACTTATTTTGTTTACAAGCCTCAAAATAAAGCCACAATCTGCAAAGTTCTACAGATATGTCACTGGAGTATTATCTTGGAGGTCTCTTGTGATCCAGAAAAGGGCTTTCCCCCTTGATTGCCACTGGACATTCTTACCAGACTGCTACAGCTCTGGCAGGAGGAAGAGGCACATCACAGTTACAACCACAATACCAATCTGTGCTGAGCAATCTTGTTTAATTTCCCTTCTTTCCCATTCACAATATCAAACATTTTTCACTAAAGATCATGCAGCTTGCTTGCTCTGCTTTATTTTTAAAGAATCTAAATCTTAAACTGTAGCAAAGCCATTGGTCCTGAACTAGTGTTGGTCCAGAACAATCTTGGTGCCTTTTCCTCCTGGCCCCATTGTACCTGAGCTGATCCTGAGCAAAGCTGCCCTGCACACAGTTTGTACCCTGCACAAAGGGTAAATGCCTCAGAAATCCCTCCTTTTCTGTCTGAGAGGGACACTCGGCATGGGAAAAGGATTATTTTACTATTAGGACAGACCTTACCTCATCCCACCAATGCCCATTTAGTTTTCCTTTGCTATCATTTATTGATACCCTTACCTTGCTTTACTGTAATGTACCACAGTGGAGTAATGCACCAACATGGACATTTACTCCTGATTTTTCCCATCTTTTGCCTATTTACAGTTCTCTGCCTCCAGATTTTTAAAATATGAGTATTTTCTCTTCCTTCCCTCTATATGCTGGTTTCTGAAAGGAAGGGGTGACCTTCAATCACTTTAACAGGTAATAAATATTTTACCTAGAAGGACAACATGGAAACAACATGTCTCAGTTGACTGGAGTAATTTTCTTTACTATTACTTTGCTGCTGCAAGGAGCAGAAGAAATGTTTCCATTACAGCAGGAACAGTGGAAAGCAGGAGCTGATGAAAGCTCTCTCAGTTCTCATGCTGCATGGTTTTGCTACCTGCTGCAGAGAACAAAAATGCTCTCAACGCAGAGCATTGTATTGTACTGAAATACAATATTATCCATCTCCCAGGCTTTCTTGTCTGCACCTGAGTGCAGAATCACAGGACGGCGGTATAACTTGGGCTGGAGGGGACTTCACGCGGTCCCTGTCCAAGCTCCAGCTCAAAGCAGGTCAACTCTGGGATCAGACCAGGCCACTCAGGGGTTGAACTGCCTGCGTTTGGAAAACCTCCAAGGATGGCACAACTTTGCTGAGCAACTGTGCTGCTGTTGAGTGTCCTCATGGGGAATAGGTTTCCCCTATACTCATCTAGAAATTTCTTGTTTTGGCTTCTTGTCACCTCTCATCTTGGCTGAGAGAAGCTTGGCTCAATAACCACACAGGAAGGGGCTGGATGTGTACGGTCCCCAAAGCCTTGCCTGCCCCAGGCTGACCAAGCCCTTCTCCCATGGCCTTTCCTCTCAGGCAAAGCTCTCCAGCCCCAGCCATCCTGGGGTCCTCCCTTTCCTCCCCTTCTTCCAGTCTGCCAATGACTTTCCTGTAGGGAGAGCCCCAAACTGGACACAGTATCTGGATATGAAATGAACGCTAGGGAGTGCTGAGCGTGAGGGACATGCCCCCAATCCCCTGGCCATGATGGCAGTGTCCCTGGGCTGAGGAGGGCTCCTGCTGGGGAGCACAGCACCACGGCTGCCCCGAGCACAAAACCCTCATGCTGATGTCTTGGCAGGAGGACAGCCTGCACTTGGAAAGTACTTGGTGGCCTTTTCTCACATCCTTAAAAGCAGCAAGAACACCACATTGCAGAGGAGATCCATGGTGCCATTATTAAATCATACAGGAAATATAAACCAGAATCAAGTAAATATTCTTAGAAATACAGTGAGCTGGACACTATTAGCATAGCTTAAATGTATTGAATTTCTTTTTGTGTCTCTTTCTGCAAAAGGTTCCTAGAAATATTTATAGTTTGTTAATTTACATGTCAGTGTATAGTTTTGCAATTTAAAAGATTTCTTCCTGTGAGGGTGGTGAGGCCCTCGCACAGGGTGCCCAGAGAAGCTGTGGCTGCCCCTGCATCCCTGGAAATGTCCAAGGCCAGGTTGGATGGGGATTGGAGCAAGCTTGGATCATGGAAGGTGTCCCTGCCCACGGCAGGGGGTTCGAATGAGATGAATTTAAGGTCACTTCTAACCTAAACCATTCTGGGATTCTGTGATTCCAGCTCATCTTGCACTCCATCTGCCTTTGGAGATCTGCCTTCCTGACAACTGCATGCTCTCATTTTGCAGATCTTATTTTTGCAGCATAAAGATTTTCTCGCATAGAACAAATTTTACTAACGGTACATTAGTATCAGAACTTCTTCACTCACCTCAGTGCTGCAGGCAATTAACAAGTGAAGCAATTTTTACCAAAGGGCACTTCTGGTACTACAATAACTTGCCAGACAACATTTTCCTTTCCTTGGCACTGATGAGTAGCTGAAATTTCAGGAAAAATTCAGTCATTAGTTGTGACTAGTGTCATTCTAAAGAGAGGAATGTATCAGAATCTCTTATTCCATTCTGTACCAGCTTTGAATTTTAACATTGAAAGAGCTCAAGACAACCCACTTCAGAAAAATAATTCTTTAAGAAACCCAATCAAAAACAAGGACTGTTAAATCCTGTCCACAGCTGACTCCCTCTGAGATTTATCTGAGACATTTGATCACACTTAGAAAACAGAGATGTTATCCCTGACTAACTTATCAACGTCTTGTAAGGATCAATTATAGGTCATAAGGGGTGTGAGAGAGTGAAAGCTACTCCATAAAAATAGTTACCTAGGAATAACCTGACTTAGGTTACAATTTCTCAAAAATATGTGAAGTTTTGCAAGGACAGGTCCAAAGCAGGACTTTTAAAAAATTTTAATTGTGAGAACGCTAACTATAACACTCTAGGAAAACTTACAATACTTCATACTGAATTGCCTTTAATACTCTACATTGAATTGCCTTAAACACTCCATATCAAAGAATCTTAATTATTTTGCTGCATGATTAAAGACTGAAGTATTAATTCAAACTCACGTGTGATCTCTGTTCACTTTTCACACGCACCAGATTTAATTATACTAAGTGCACCGCCTTGCTTTCACTATAAAAGTTAATGCCAAGACCAGTAAAGGCACCTCTGAAAACCCAAAGCTCATAAAAACAATTTTAATTTACCAAACGCTAAAACGTAGACACGGGAAGACAAACGTTTATTTCACGTTAGGACCGCAGAGCGGGCTGGAGATGCTCGAGAACACCTAAAAGTGTCTCGTAAACAGAAACACCTCGAGCCTTGCTTCACCTTCTGTCCCTTGTCTGAGGGGGTGTGGGGATGGCGCTGGGCTCCGTGCCTCGCTGCCTTGCCTGCCCGTGTTCAGCTGCCTCTCACAGCCTTCGGACTCCAAGCACGTCCCTATCTGCAGTGGTGTCCCAGAGCCCCGGAGCTGAGGGAGCAGAGGCGGCCCGAGGCCACGCGTTCATCCTACGGGGCAGTGCGGCGGCGGATCCGCTCCTGCCCGCAGAGCAGGGAACGAGGCAGCAATAACCCAACTCCAGCAGCCCGCAGGCTCGCCGGGCCAGGGACAGCGGGGGCTGCTCGGGCCGGCCCGGCTCCGGCCGGGCACCGCCACCCGCCCGCCCTCGGGCCCCGAGCTCCGGGGCGGGCTGCGGGAACCACGCAGTCATCGAGGCCAACCTATGCCCAAGGCCACTCTGTCAACCAGGCCGTGGCACAAGTGCCTCAGCCAGCCTTTCCTTAAGCGCCTCCAGGGACGGTGATTCCACCGCCCCCCTGGCCAGCACTTTCCAATGTCTGATCACCATTTCCGGGAAGGAATTCTCCTGATGTGCGACCCGAACCTCGCCTGGCGCAGCTCAGCCGCCCCCGGCCGGGGAGGGCGGTCAGTGGAGAGGGCGGTCAGTGGAGAGGGACCGTGGTACGGAGGGAGCCCCGCAGGGCGCGGTGCCGCATCCCGGGAACGGAAAAGGAAAGGGAAAAGGATATGAAGCACTGGCGGCGGCGGGGCCGGAGGTGTGGGCAGGGTGGAGAAAGCACCGAGCGGCCCCGGAGGCCTCCGCGCCCCAGCAGTGAAGGAGGCGGAGGAGAGCGCGGGGCGGCCCGGGCGCGGCGGCCCCGTCCGTGCTCCCCCTGCCCAGCCCCGGCCATGAATATGTAACTCCCCTCTATTTCCCGAGCTCCATTGCGGAGCCGCCGCTCGCCATATTGTGCTGCGGGGGCTGCGGCGGCACCGGCGGCCACGGACCGAGGCGGCACCGGCGGGCGGTGAGCGCGGGGCT
>WAAG01092195.1:14455-45216 GCA_013390105.1 Tichodroma muraria
GGCTGACCCCGGCCGGGCGGGCGGCGGGGCGGCTGCCGGGCTATTCCGGCGGGCGGGGAGCGGGGGTGTCGGTGAGGCGCCATGGCAGCGTGAAGCCTCCGCTGCCCTTAGCCCGGCCGTGCTGCAGGGCCGCAGGGCACCGAGCCGCCCCGGGGCCGGCGTGGGGCTGCCGAGCCCGGAGCGGGCGGGGTATACATCTTTACACACGTACCTATATCTACGGAGCTATCTCCCTATACATGCTCGTAGGGATGTACGTGTAGGTGCATGTGTGCAGCCGCATGCCTGGGGGCTGCAGGCAGAGGTAGCACGCACGGCTCCATCGCAGCCGCAGTACCGCAGCACCAGCCCGGCGAGTGCGGCACCGCCACTACCATCCCCGGCGAGGGACAGCTCACGGACACGGCCCGAGCTGCTCTCGCTGGCTCTGCGGATCGCCCCTCTGCGCAGCACGATCCTGGCTGTGATTTATAGCTCGGCCTTCCCGGTCTTTGTCTGTCCCGGAGCGGTGCTGGCGGGGCGTGATGCTCGCCCAGTGGGGCTGGGAGCCACCCGGCTGCTCCCGGGAAGATGTCGCTTCCCAAGGGGCAGCAGGTGCAGAAGGACGCTGTGTCGGGAGCTTAGGATGTGCCTCCTCCCTCCACATCGCTCCCGCTGCTTCCCGTACGAATTTAGCACTTGTTTCTTGCCAAGTTTCACATTCTGCGGTAGCTTTTCTGGATCAGTTGCCTTCCTTGCATCAACCCTTACAGCACCGTGTGTATATGAAATAAGCACTGAGCGATAGTCTTCTCGGGATTTTTGTAAGCTGTTTTTCAGACCCTCTTGTATGGAAAATAATTGGATCGAGTGCCTAATTCCACAGAAACCCAGAGGACAGCTAGTGGAGAAAGATGATTTCCAGTATGATAATTCATAATCCAGCCCTCTTTGGAAGTAGTTGTAGCTCTGTATGATAACTGTGCGGTGCACATGGGCTTTTAAGGATTAAAGGGAATTGCTTGCGTTTGAAAAAATGTGACTGGTGTGCAGGTGAAATTATTATTGCTTGGGGAGAATTCTTTCATCAAGTGTCATTCATTCAGTGACAAAGACTCGATTTGTCATCGGAGTTCCCTGCAGAGGTGCTCTGATTTGTATTCATCTGTGTTTCCATTGAAAATTTGTGTAATGAGATAATTTGACTTTCTTATACATCATGTCAAGTTCAGAACTGACATTCAGCTGTCGGCGAAGACAGAGGCGCTGGCTGTGACAGCAGCGGGTATGGATAAGCAGTATATTTTGCATTAAAAAATGCATTTGTTGGAAGGATTAACTTTATCAGTTGTGTGGAGATGGGAGGAATTTTCACTGGGCAGCATGAGCTGCAGTGTCAGGTACAAGTTTGTGGCTGGGTGTGACTGGTACAGTGCCTTTCAGCAACGACAGACAAATCGAGAGCATCGTTAAACCTCACTGCCCCCATGAATTGTCACTCACAGTGTTTAATAACTTCACACTCACAGTGTTTAATAATATTGTTGTCTGCATTCAAGTTTGTGATAATAGAGGGACACAGACTTTGTACTGGAGGTATTTTTTTTCATTTCTTCAGTGGCTAAAATTGTTGAACTTTGGCTTCAAAGCTTTGAAGCACCAGCCTTGCTGCAGCTGCCAAGCAAAGCACTTTCTGTCGTGTCTTAGAGGTGAAATAATACGCAGGTGCCAGCAAAATAAATTGCACGGGTTTCCCTTGATCAGTGATGCTTTGTGTTTTAGGAGTGATGGGTGGTGATTGAATATAAAGGCTTGGTTGGGCATTTTGGGTGATAGGAGCAGAATTCTAGTATTTTCAGTGCTCTGCTGTCATTGAATAGAAATACAGGTTACCAGAAAGCCGTCGGTCTTATATGTGAAATGGATGTTGGGCTAAGTGAATTTCTTCATCTTTTGACTCTTTCCCTTCCTTACAAAAATAATGTAATGGGGGGAGGGAAAGGAGCTTTGAAAATGAGACTTCAGTCTGTGACTGCTTAGTTGTGTTTTTCTTAGAAGGAGCATTGGATCTCCTCTTACTGAGTAACCATCTCTAGGAACATGCATGAAAGAAGCATTGGAGTAAAGAAATTCCTTCTGCTTTTTTTCCCTAAATACCTTTTACCTATTTTTTTCTGAATAGGTCAGCAGTTAATTATTGATGCAAATAAAGAGTAAAAAGATTGGTGAGGAGATGCTGTTGAGCCTCAGTCTGCTTCTGCTTGGTTTTCTGTTGATGCAAATAACTGGCTGTCAAAGCTGACCTTAAATTCTTAATTTTCAAAGGAACGAGCAGCATTCAGTATTGTGAAGCTGTTTAGACATGTTGCAGTGGAGAAATATTTTAGGAATTACCCCTGTCTGCTTTCCCCCGACTTCTGGATCCTGGACCTCTCTTGCAGACAGTGGGGAGTTAGCAGTAGTGTGATGCTAACTAACTGAAATCCCATCATTCTTTACTCTTCACCTCTTGGGGGATAACATTGAATTGTTTTGTGTAATTATTGGGTTAAACTGTGTTAAGTGTTACTCCTCTAGTACTGTTTACAAAATGGACAGTCTTACTTGTGAGGGAGTCCTTGAAACACAAATTGTTCTTTGCTGTTGCCCAGTTTTAGGTGAGAGCTGCCTGCATGCCAAATTCACAGTTTTGCTTTTATATATTTATTTCAGCTATTAAGTCAATCAGACAAAAAATGGCTTGAGTCTTTTTGTCTCTCAAGTGTTGTGGGGGAGTTTATTTTCTGTTAATTAATAACCAGGCTGTCTTTTTGTTCTCATCAAGAAAATTCTATCACTGTTGGTTGTGGCTTCACTGCCAAGTGGGAGAGAAATCCTTGTGGCTCTCTAACATAGCTCTGGAAAAGCTGGACACCCAGGCAGAGTTGCTGGTCTGACATCTCAGAATTTCTCCTACAGTATCAATGCTGTAACAGAATGCTGCTGCTTATTGACATTTCTGTTACTAAATGGGATGGGCAGTAGGTATGCTGTGTGCTGAGGAGCAGGGCAAGTGGCTTGCTTTATGTCATCCTGGTAGTCTGGGGAGAGCATTACATCTGAATTTGGGTGTATTTGGCTTCAACTTTTACAGTGTTTCTTAAAATTTGCTTGGGAGCGTCTTTTAGCACTATACCAAAGGAGCAGTCCAAAAAGGTAATGAGAAGGTTTTCATGGTTTTTTCGGGCAGGATGAAAAATAACGAGTCCATGTTGGTTTCTCAGTGAAGTGGAAGCAGATAGGTGTCAGCTCCTCAGGCACTGAAGTTCAGGGTCTGGTGTGGTTATTTCAACATGCCTTTGGTTTTAGACTGTCTTGGAAGGAGCCTGGAATTCTGTGCCTACGTCTGGCAGAACCAGTCCCAGCATTTGTGAAGATGCAAAAGATTCTGAATTGTAGTGCACGGATGTTCATAGAATTTTTGATAAAATGTACAGAAAATGTTAAGGCCTCAGTAGAGGTACTGAAATGATTAAACTTGACCTTACTGATTGAAGTGCTCAGGTCTCGCTTTTGGCAGCTGTTACTTCAAGGACACAGCAAGAGAGTGGTTAGTCTCAAAAAAATGTGCCAGCAGAGAGGGGCAAGGAAAAATTAAAACTAGATCTCATTAAAAATATCCTAAGGCAACACATATCATGAATTGTTTGTACAATTCAGTTGCTGTGATGGATTCAACTTTTCTGGAGTTTGAAGCTTTTCTTTTGTTTGCTTCCAAAAGTTTTCTGTCCTTTATCCCTCCTGTTCTGATCTGATACAGCACTGAAATGAATTTTAGAGAGGAACTTTGGCTTTTCTCCTTTCCAGATGGTTATTAATTCTGAAGTCCAAGGTTAATTTAAGAGATTAAGAACTTAATTTTTGAAACTTACCTGGGTAGTCGCGCACATACTATACAGTAGCATGCTTCATAATATGAGCAACTTGGCAAAAAATTTAACAAGTGACAGATAAAATCACAATTCTACTCACTCCCCCAGAGTTCTGCTTAATTTTGTTGCTTCACAGGGCTAAGTTATAGCTTGGTAATTACTGTTTTCCTTTTTATATGAATTCTTGGCAAAGGTCTTTGGCACATTTGAGGTCACGTGTTTGCCTGATCTATTGACCCAGGTCAGCAGTGGAAAGTTGCTGTTCCTGTAACAGTTTTGGGTTTTGTTTCTACTCCTGGCAGAAGACATTAATGTTGTAACATATTTTAATACTACTTTGGATGAGATAAAGGTGGTGTGAAAGGCTGGATTCCAGGATTTGAGCTTTAATGATTAAAATAATCTTACTGTCTGCTGCATTAGAACAGTGGGCAATGTGTGCTTTTGTGTGTGCGTTTGTGTGTGTACCAAAACCTGAAAAGTTTTCAAGTTAATCCTCCAAGATTAAAAAAATCTAAGCTTTATAATTTAGGAATAGCCTGGGTTTGACGTCTGATGAGTTTGAGCAGGTGAATTCTGGACTCCTTGGAGGCAACTGATGATATAGATAGTTCTCTGGAAATGTCATGGTATTTTTATATATTCCAGTTTTTCTAGCTGAGGAGATGTCCAGGAGGGTAGGATACAGAACTGGGAATGAGGAGCTGACACTGAGGACTGAAGGTTATTGACAGGAATGGAGTGATCTGGGATGTGGTGTGGAAAGGCCACTGATGCATACAGAGTACAGACCTTGTTAGAATAAACTGAAATTTGAGCCTCAGCTCCACAGGAGGAATATACCTGGACTCAGGGTGCTTAAATGCTGCTGCACTTTCCTGCTATAAATATACAAAGAAGCAACCAATCTAAAATCACATCTTTGTGTCATGTCCAAAAGTACATGGCTGTTCCCAGCACTGTCATAAAACAGCCTGGAGTTTGATCAACAGTTTAATTTGGTACTTTATTTTTCCCTGTTGCCCTTGACATCTAAACCAGGAGGATTATCTCCCTTTGGACACTTCTGTCAGCGTCGGATTCATGGAGCCCTTCCAGAGGTGTCCAGATGCACAGCAGATGGTTTGTGTGAGGTCACACTCCAGTGTCTCCCAGCCAGGAGGAGCAGCTTAACAGCCAGATTGGAAATGCTGCCCAGCTCCTTGCATTGATCCATCTCAGGGCCAGGGAATTGTGAGTGGCTGTTAGCTGGAAGATTCCGTATCTCAAAGGCAAAAGGCTTTCTTAGGAGAATAAATACAGCCAAGAAGCTATAAAATACCATGTGCTGTCAAGCCCATGGGTTTCAGAAATGCCAGTATTATTTTTTCCCTCAGGCAGATGTCCTCTGTCCAGCAGCCTTCCAGACATTCCATAATCACAGCATTAGGTGTTGTTACTTGCTTTTCAAGAGAGGATTTTTTTTTTTTTATTAATGTCAAAGAGAAATGCTGTTAAGTTTATGGGAAAATGGGAGTTTGGGACTAATTACCAGGAAAATGTAAACCTCTGCTGTGGTATGACTGAGAGGGACAGTCATGCTGAGAAAAGGTCTTTAGTGCTAGCAACTGTTTGGGGCTGTTAAAATGCACTGGTGCCTTGGATTTCTCTGCATTCCTCAGTTTTATTGGCTGCTTTGGGACATTTTTGAGTCTGTGGTCTTGAATTAATGATACATCTTTCCCTCCTGGCTGGAGCGCTCTAGCACTGAGGTTGTGTCTCTTTGCTAACTGCTCTTTATAGAGTGACAAACCTTTCTCAGTATTTTAAATGGAGAACTTGGCACAGTCTTGAGTGTGGGGAACACTTGTCGCTCATGTATTTACAGATAGTTTTATTGCATTAGTAACGTCTCCATTTTGCCAGTCACCCATTGCCTGACATTTAGTGAGAGTTTACTCATCATAATGTAAAGTTTGTGTCTTAATAATATTTTCCTGGTTTTATTATAGTTAAGTTATTTTCTCGGCCATACTGGGGCCATATTGATATAATTGAGCAAAACATTTCAATACTAATCTCTTCATTTCCTTCTGCAAGTAAAGTAGTAAAATAGGATGGCAGGGAGTCAGGTGCAAACACTGTTAGATTGGGATTGTCAGAGTGGTTATCACGTGTTTTATTTTCAGTGAGCATCACTTTGGTTGTAACTGGAGTTGGAATGACATAAAGTCATTGCTGGTGGTCAGGGTTGTAATGATGCAGGTGCTTTTAAACATTGCTTACCAAAGCCAGCTCAGGAATCCCTGACATGATCATGCCCTGACATGAATCTGATCCCTGTTTTACTTCCCAGCCCCACTGTTGACCAGGAGTGGCTGGTGGGATGGTTTCTTTCCCTCATAGAGCATGGATCAACAAGATACTGATCCATGGTCCATAAGAGACAAGGGTCATGTGGTTTTAAAGCTGGCAGAGTAGGTTTGGATGGGCGATTGGGAAAGAATTGTTCCCTGTGAGGGTGGGGAGGCCCTGGCACAGGCTGACCAGAGAAGCTGTGGCTGCCTCCGAACCTCTGGAAGTGTCCAAGGCCAGGTTGAACGGGGCTTGGAGCAACCCGGGATAGTGGAAGGTGTCCCTGCCCATGGCAGTGGGTGCAATTGGATGAGCTTTAAGGTTCTTTCCAACCCAAACCATTCCAGGATTCTCTGATGATAGGATTCTATGTCTCTTCTCCCTCGTTTTTTATCTAATTTAGTTTCTGTCCACACACAGAGTCTGAGGGTGTGTTTGCTTGGAAGCTCTGCAGGTAGAAAGCACAATGTAAATACTTGTTAATTGTTACCAGATTCAGTTTCCGAAGCATGTAATTGGTGTATGAAGTTTCAGCTTCATCGTTTGTAATAATTTGCCATCTTTAGCAGTCTTTTAATTGGTGCTGATTGTGCTTTGCACATAATAGACTTCCAGTTAATGTGTACGAAATATTTGCAATGCTGGCTCTGTGGAAGTGCTGCAGACTACTCAATTTTAACCATAGCAGGCATTTACAAAGGAGCTCACATTCCCATCACTATTAACTGATAAAGTGTTTGGTAATCATTTTGAAATTAGCCCGCCAATGTGCTTTCAGATGTTCCTTGAATGCTGGAACTGTTCACTTGGTAACACTCATGTTTAATCGCTCTCTGATCCTCATGAATTTGCAGTTTGACAGCTAATCTGCACCATTTACAGCCCTAGTCTAAGTGCTCTTTTTGTTAAATATGTGGCTATATCATGAGTCTGGGGAGGAAACTCCCGTTTTAGGCAGATTTGCTGGATATTCTTTATAACATACCAGGTGTCTGAGGCCCAGTTCCCTCGTTGCTGTTTCTGCACAGTTCAAACAAATGGATTCTGCTTTGTATAAATCTGGTGGTCACTGTTGTTCCCAAAAAGCCTTCTGATGTTTCTTTTGTGGGTAAGGAGGATGCTCGTAGGATGATGTTTGGCCACCTGGACTGTAAAAGGTGTGTGGGCAGGAGAAGGTCACATTCACCTTTCTTAACCTTTTTGTTGTGGCAGTGGTTTATTGGCCGGTTAGCGTCACTTGCTGTTGGCTTCTCTTTCTGTCACTGTCTACGCAGCAAAACTAACAATAAAGATCTCTGATAGTGAGAGAACTCTATAGGATAGGGAGATAACCCCATAGGATAGTTTGGGTTGGAAGATACTTCCAGTGACCATCCAATACACCCCACTGGCAAAAGCAGGGCCAGTTGGTCAGATTGGTCAGCACTACATCCAGTTGAGTGTGGCTGTGTCCCAGAGTGGGCATCCCACAGCCCCTCTCAAGTGACCTGTTCCTGGTGACCCCTTGGCTGTGGCTTTCTTCTTTCAGGTAGGATTAGTTTCTCCTGTGGATTCTACAGCTCAGTGCTTCTTAGCAGTTTATTCTGCCTGTCCATAAGCCTTTTGTCATGGGAAATACTTTCTCATTCTGGATTTATTACATTAAGTAATTGTTGCTTTGTATCTGGCTCATGGTGGGAGCCTACAGCACCTCGAGATTTTAAATGGGGTTTTGGTACCTGTAACAGTTGATCTGATGGATACCAAGTCATGCCTTATCTCTTGTATGTCTGCAAGGCTGACAGCTTGAACCTTGCATAGGGAGCTGCCCTACAGAGCCACTGTGCTTTGATTGCAACTCTGAACATCAGTCCCTGAGGCTGGATTTGTTGTCAGCATAGATCAGGTATGATTGTGTCAAGAGAAGATGACTCTGCACATGGCTCATATAATATTGAATTCAGTTTGCTAATAGAAGTGAAAACCTTCTGGTAAGGGTTGTTGTGACGTTGAAGATTGGGAAGCCAAGGCCTAATGGCTGAATGAACTAAACCCAGTTCAGTAGGACCTACCTCTCTTGAGTTTAGCCCCTTCAGAGATCAGGGTATAACTAGAATCAGTGCAATGTAACCTCAGCAAGAGAGTTTGAGGAGTGGTGACAGTAATGAGGGGTGGGAGGCACAACCATGTGCAGTGACATCCTTGTTCAGGATCACTGAGGAGGGATTTCTGGAGCAGGGGACAAAAGGAGGTCCAGGTCAGAACCTGATTTTGAAACCCCTCTTTCCTGGGGGATTTTTGATCCAGAGAGGAACATAACTTCAGAGTGAACACTAAGCATACTAGATTACAGTCTACTACCAGTTGTCCTATATTACAACTGGATGTAAAGCTATCTGAACTGCCTGGGAACTGCAGGGAAGGTTAATTCCTTCAAATAGTTTCTTCCAGATTGTGTCGTTTGTTGTTTTTTTTTTTCAAATCAAGCTCTAAGCCAATAAGTAAAACCAGAAAATCCCTTAAATTTCAGAATGCTTTAATTGAATAATTTGAAATGAATGATTGAATTGAGTACTCTGTGAAAATGTGCTGTCTGTTCCCAATACTAGTCATAGTGTGAGAGATATTAAAACTTAAAGCTCTAAACCTGTTAAACTTCCAAGTAACTGCACTATGAATACCTGCTTTTAAAGAAATTAATCCTTAGGAAGAAAACCCCAGAATGGTTGAAGGTGCTGTTGAATTTGGCACACTGAATAGAGGTCTAACTCTCTTACTGTTTTAGGTCTAAATATTTACCTTTTACAACTTGGAACAGAAATCAGTTATTTCTATGATTTTAATACTCTCTAAAAATGTGCATAATATTTTTTTTTAAAGAGCCTGATGCAGTTTTTTTCCTCGTGTTTTTTTTGTGAAAGTATCACAGAAAGTTGAATGAAGGTGGTGTGGTTAGTAGTTAAAACCCAGCTCACCTGAGCTGGGTTTGTGGGTTCTCTCTCCAGCTGCTTGGTACCATTCCAGCCTTTCTCTGATCTCAAGGTGTGCTGGCAACCACGCTGCAGATGCTCTTTAGACTTTGCTTGGGCTAAAACAGGCCCTGCTAAGCATTTTGGAGCACAGTCCAGGTTATGAGGGGTCCCAGATGGCATCCCCTGCTCCCTGTTTAAAGGAGGACCACCATCAAGGTTAGTGTTGGGCTAGAGCTCAGGAAATGTTACATATTCAGAACTGACACATTTTCAACAGTAGTACTAAGGAGCTGTTACTCGTTGGTGGATCTGAGCATGGAACCCTGTGAAAGGTAAGATGGGAAGGGCAGGAGCAGAGAAATGGTGGTGCTGAGCTCCTCCTTTGGCTGCCCACTGATATGACTGGTCTGCTGTAAGTGCTGCCAGCTGGATTTTATTTTTACTGGACAGTTTCAAGGAATGGGATATCCAAATGCCCACCTACTTCAGTCATGACTACATTGGAGTAAATAATTAAGTATATTTCAGTGTAAGAAGTTGTAAAGCTGATGTGGTGTGTGACAAGTGTGGATATTAATCTGCTGGAGTTTTTTGTCCAAGCACATTTGGAAGAAGGACATCCCAGCATAAATTCCCCAGTCAGTGAGCAGGCAGGAGGTCCACGGGCCTTTCAGATGTGGTGTTCCTTACTGTTATTTTTTCCTGTAACTGCCTGTTTTCCAGCGCTTCAGGAACAAGACTTACTTTCTTAAATTTTTAAATCCCAACTGGTTTTCTTCAAATTTGTTGAGGTGTAATACATTAGTTTATCAATCAACTCTGGTTTTGGTAGTGACAGATGTGTGTACCTTGTAATTATGGAGTTTGTGCTTAGGGGTTTTGCTGTGCCTGAAGAGTGAGTCAGTCTGAACGGTTGCAGGGGTCCATACAATATTGGTTAAGGTGGTTTTCTTAATGATTGACAAGAAAGGCCCTCTGGCCACAGGATTAATCCTAACAACTACTACTTGGTGGTGGCTCTGAGAGAGAGAGAGGTTTGATCTGCCAGAGGGCAGAGTTAGATGGGATATTGGGAAGAAATTTCTGCCGGTGAGGGTGGGGAGGCCCTGGCACAGGTTTCCCAGAGAAGCTGTTGCTGCCCCATCCTTGTGAGTGTCCCAGGCCAGGTTGGACGGGGCTTGGAGCAGCCTGGGATAGTGGAAGGTGTCCCTGCCCACAGCAGGGGGTTGAAACTGGATGATCATTAAGATCCCTTCCAATCCAAATTGTTTTGTAATTCTATAAACATGGTTTTGTCCCAGTTAACCTGTTGTTGTGTGACTGGTTGCTTTCCTTTTATATGCAGAGGGAACAGACAAGTCATAAAGGTAAAAAGATGATAAAAAAGTCTGAAGTTATGGTGTGTTAGAAGTTTTCTCAAGAAAGGTTCACAGGGGTGTCTGACTTCACGTTGTTCCTGGTGCTCTCATGTGTGACCTGTGAAGAAGAGATCTCACCTTCTTTATAAACTGGAAAAGATGTGAAATGTTGAACAGGTGAAAAGTGGGTATTGTTGAGGTGAAATCTGTCTCATACTGTGAGCTGGGAAAATGAGTGTGAGAAACCTGTCATGCGAGACTTTTTTGAAAAACAGTGCCAAAAGGGATGCAGAGGAAGAGTGAACTATGCCAGTGATTTTAGGAATGTGAAATTTCACTGGACTAAATTTCCAGATTGAAGAAAAAATGTGGGGTTCGACATTTTTTCTCTTATCTTCTGTCTCTTTGCCAGTAGTAGTTAATAAAAAGTCTGTTGTATCTTCAGTCTAGTAACTTTATACTTCATATTTTTTTCCTCTGAACACAGCGTCAAGAACAGGAAGATAATCTTTCTTCAGCTCATGAGAAACTTCCTACTTCTGTAGCTCTAGAAAGAACCAGCCAGTGTGACCTGAGCCATGCATGATTTCCTGCTTCGAATCTAGTAGCAGTGGACTGTCCTAAAAGGAAACTGAAAAGTCACCTAAATGTAGAGGTGTTTCCTACCTCACTTCCCCAGACAAATGGAAAAGGTCATTCATTGATGCAACACCTGAAGAGATGGTTCAGTGGTTATGGTTTTGTGGCTGATGGTTGGTACTTGGTGGCTGTTACATGGTCAGTGCAATTCTGGGTCAAAATGCCTCTCCTGACTGTGGAGATGGATGTTTGATCCTGGTGCCAGCTGTGGATGTTACTGGGTTAGATTTCAGCAGTGTGAGGGAACACAATCCAATCTGAGAGCCACCAGTGCCACAGGGAAGAGATGTCAGGCTTCATTCACATGCATTTTTCAGCAATGATATAGATACGGAAATTGTAGGGGATCAGGGGAAAAGCTAAACAGGCTTATTTATTGATAATCAAGAAGATTAGAAACTCCATGGAGCATAATCTAATTGTTTTTGTTGTAGATCCAGCATGCTTGAATTGACCATGTTTCTGCTGCTGCTCAGATTTCCCTTGCCAGAGGCAGAGGAGATGTTTGGTAGTGACAGAATGGGCTGTGTGGATCTCTGCAGCTTTCAGTTGGCTTTAAGGCCACTGTTTTCCCTCTTAAAATTTGAAAGTACTATCCCTGCAGCCCTTAGGGTGAGAGTGAGGCACTTGATGTCTCAGATGAGAAGGATTTCAAAGCTGGTCAGTTATTTATCACGACAGCTGTACAGTGTCCTGTGCAGTGTAGCCTCGGGCTTGTAGGCTTGGCTGCAGGATAAATTCCAGACTCACTGAGGCTGGAAAAGACCTCTCAGATCATCAAGTCCAAGCTGTGCCTGATCCCCGCTGTGTCACCAGTCCAGAGCACTGAGTGCCACATCCAGGCCTTCCTTGGACACCTGCAGGAATGGGGACTCCAACACCTCCCTGGACACCCCCTTCCAATGCCTGATCACCCTTTCCAGGAAGAAATGCCGGTGTTAATGTGCTTGTTGTGCAGATGATGGATGGGTTGGTGATGGCCTGGCCCCCCAGAGCTGCTGTTCTGTGTTAGCAGGTGGCAGCACATGAGTTCAGGTGAGGAATTACCTGTACACACAGGGGCTGCTGGGATGAGCTCTTCACTTGTGTGTGGAGAGCAGGCTCTCCTCTAGCACAGGCTAGATAGATCCTCTGGGACTCTGCTGTCTGGGTCCGTGTGCTCCAGCAGGTTTTGGCAAGGGTTGTGATTAGCACCTTCATGAATTTCTTTCAGCAGCTGAAATGATGGTTAATTGAATGTGTCAGCTTTAAAAGCACACGAGAGTGGTTTCCAGTGCAGACACAGAATGATGTTTGGCCTCTGTTAGAACAACACATGAAAAAATCCTTATCCTGGAGCACTTAGCTTCCTGTACACCTGGGATTGCCTCAGATATTAGTGGAACTTAGAACACAGAGAAACAGTGTTTCCTTTCTTTGCTGAGATGTGTCACTTACTACCATCATTAAATTCAAACCACTGAATGACTGAAATAAAACACTCAGGAGTCCTGACAGCCCAATGCTTCAGTCTGCAGCTGGGGATGTGGTGGCCTCTCACCTCTGCTGGGCTGGTGAGATCTCAGCTGGACATGGGACTTCTCTGATCCCTACAGAGGAACATGTCTCTTGTGACAAGTAAACTGTGGGTTTAGGGCATGATATTTACACAGTAAAACTGGAGTTGGAGATGGACTCTGAGAGGAATTGGAGTGACAGAAATAGGGGGAAGGGCTTCAGACTGACAGAGGGTACATTTGCATTGGATATTGGAAAAAATTGTTCCTTGTAAGGGTGAGGAGGTCCTGGCTCAGGGTGCCCAGAGAACCTGTGAATGCCCCATCCCTAAAAGCGTCCAAGGCCAGGCTGGACGGGGCTTGGAGCAAGCTGGGATAGTGGAAGACGTCCCTGCCCATGGCAGGGGGTTGTAACTGGATGATCTTAAAGCTCCCTTAAAACCAAAATATTCCAGGATTCTGTGATTCTACTTAATAGACATAATAGTGGATGTGGCTGTTTTATGTCAGGCTTTTTTTCCCTTCTTCCTCAAGAAGAAGAATACCAAGTCAGAAAACTCTCATTTCTGTGCCTGGATAAAAGTAGATGTAATACTCTGCACAGCTTATCTTGCTTTTCCCTTCACAGTTAATTAAAGCTTATATAGTAACCTTCTTCTCCAGAGAGTTTGGCTTTTCATAAAGAACTTAATGAGTTGGAAAATGGATTATAATGTATGTGGTAGATGCCAATAGAAAATGCATTTGGCTGCTGCATTGAAGGGTCTGGAAACCCGGATTTTAAAAAGGAATAAAAGAAAGCACTTCTACGTAGAAAAAAGGTCTGCAACTGCAGTCTTGCCACTTACATAGTTACAATTATTTTTTTAAAACATACCACTCTCTGGGATAAGTTTTCCTGCTCAAGGCAGGCATTTTTGGAGTCATGGGAAGCAATGCCTCTTCTCTTCCAGCATAAAAAAAGTATTTTCTTTTCAACAACATAATTTTCTTCTGTTGCTTTGACCAGACTTTTTCACATCTGCAGTGACTCTGTGGTAATTTTGCCTCATCTCATACAATAATACTAAAATTTTGATGGATCAGCAGTGCAGTTTCTTTGGGTTTTTAAAATTATTATCATTATTTAAATTATGCAGTGACTGGGTTTCTCTTGATCTTTCAGGATCCTTCATACTTCTGATGGGAAAGCCCATGGGATGTGTTTTGAGGAAGAAGGAAAAGCCCTCGTGGTGTGCTCCAGTGAGCACGTTTGACTGGTGTGCTGGGTCCTGTCTCATTTTGCCCTTCCCCTCGGTTTAGGAAGCAGACCCTGCTTGACCCATGTGCGTGTTTGGAAGTGGATGTTTTGGGGATATTTTCCTCATCAGGTGGCATTTGTGGCCCATGTTCTCTGGCCTTCAGTTCTGTGTCACTTTTGTTTAACGACTGAATTGATTTTTGCCAAGTGTTCACGGCTGAGCAGCTCCCCCAGTTCTCCTGGAGTGGTACAAGCAGAGGATTATCCGTGTGTGACACAGCAGAGCCTGGTACGTGGGGGGACGGGTGTTCCCTGGAGCCTCTGCTTGGCTGGACACACACTGCTGCAGCGTGGGAGGGAGAGGATCCTGAGCCAGACACACCTGAATGCTCAGCCCCTGTCCCTTCTTTCCCCAGCCATGTCTCAGGCCGTGCAGACCAACGGGACGCAGCCTCTGAGCAAGACCTGGGAGCTCAGTCTGTACGAGCTGCAGAGAACCCCCCAGGTAATCACAGAACCATGGGACTGCTGGGCTTGGGAGGGCCCTCTGGAAATCATCCAGTCCAACCCTCTGCCCAGGCAGGGCCACCCAGGGCAGGTGACACAGGGATATGTCCAGGGAGTTTGGGATATCTCCAGAGAGGGAGACTCCATGCCCTCTCCAGGCAGCTGTTTCAGGGCTCTGCAGCATCCAAGTTCTTCCTCATGTTGAGGTGGAACTTGTTGTGTTTTAATTTATTATTCCTCATCCTGTCACTGGCACCACTGAACAGAGTCTGGCACTGTTCTCTGACATCCTTTGGAGATACTTATATATATTAAGATTCCCCTCCCAGTTCTCTCTTCTCCAGACTGACCAGGCCCAACTCCCGCAGTCTCTCCTCATCAGAGAGATTCTCCAGACTCCTCATCAGCTTCATGGCCTCCATTAGACTCTCCAGCAGTTTTTGCTGTGTGCTGCAGGGCTGGCAGCACTGGGGTTTTGTGAGCTTGATGTGTTTGTGTGTTGTGTCTCTTTGCTGCGTTTCCTCGGCTAAAACATGCTGTCTCCATGAGGAAGGGACTCAGTCCCAGGAAAGAACCTCTTTCTTCTTTGCTGCCAGGAAGCCATCACAGATGGCCTGGAGATCGTGGTGTCCCCCCGGAGCCTGCACAGCGAGCTCATGTGTCCCATCTGCCTGGACATGCTCAAGAACACCATGACCACGAAGGAGTGTCTGCATCGCTTCTGTGCCGACTGCATCATCACCGCCCTCAGGAGCGGGTACGTGGGCACTGCTGGGAACAGGGAGGGGACACTGCCAGGGAACATGGCCAGGGCACGGGGGGGGACATTGCCAGGGGATGAAGGGGGACGCTGCCAGGGAGGGGTCACTGCCAGGATGCAGCGGGGACAACACTGCCAAGGCACGGGGAGGGGACACTGCCAAGGATGGGACACTGCCAAAGGACAAGAAGGAGATGCTGCCAGGGGAAGGGATGAACACTGTGGAGGAAAGAGAGATTGGACAGTCCATTGCACTTGAGGTGGAGGTGTCCTTTGTGGGGGGTTGATGTGGGACAGTCACTGTGCACTGGGAGTTTCTGAATGTGCAGCACACCTTTCAAATAGTGTTTTTCCATGTTCAACCATCTCTGGAAGACAGATCAAATTGCTTCCTCATGAAAAATCATTTCATAATTCTGTTTCTTGCAAGGAGTTGAAGTCCTCTTTTATATTCTTTTCTTCCCTTAGATCCAGTAAGAGTAAAACAAAAATACACATTACTGACAAAAAAGGGTTTCATTTCCCTTATTCTTCCTTTTCCTAATAATACATTTCAAATTACGTAGCCTTCAGCCATTTCAAATTATGTGTTCTGTGAGTGTAAGCAGTCACGGAATCATAGAATACCAGAATGGTTTGTCTTGGAAGGAACCTTAAAGCCCAGCCAGTCCCAGCCCTGCCATGGGCAGGGATACCTCCCACGATCCCAGGTTGCTCCAAGCCCTGTGCAGCCTGGCCTTGGACACTTCCAGGGATGGGGCAGCCACAGCTTCTCTGGGCGACCTGTGCCAGGGCCTCGCCACTCTCCCAGAGAAGAATTTCCTCCTAAGATTATGCTTCAGTATAATTTCCACTAGATATCCATTTTTTCTAGTAAAAACACAGCCAGAAAATGAAGAGAAGGGAATGTGGGACTTCTGATCTCTTCAAAAGAGAATAGTTTGCTCAAACATACTTTAAAATAAAAGAGCAGCAGGGAGAGATATGCTTGGGATCTTTGTTTAAATGTCTGCAACTACCTGATCTGCCAAGAGACAGAAGCCCCTTTCCAGATTTACTATAAATACTGAGTCTTAGCGAGTGCTTTGACCAAGAATGGAAACAACAGGGCAGAGTTTTGTTACTGCTGGAGAGTTAAGTATTGTTTGCTTCCTTCTTGTCCATGTCCAGCAACAAAGAATGTCCCACATGTCGCAAAAAGCTCGTTTCAAAAAGATCCCTGCGGCCAGACCCCAATTTTGACGCTCTCATCAGTAAGATTTACCCGAGCCGGGATGAGTACGAAGCTCATCAGGAGAGGGTGCTGGCCAGGATCAGCAAGCACAACAACCAGCAAGCCCTGAGTCACAGCATCGAGGAGGGATTAAAGATTCAGGCTATGAACAGGTACATAATCACCTTGTTTACCTTTAGGCTAAAAATACAGTGCCTGTCCTCATGCCCTGTGGAGTCTGAGAAACTTCTCCTCTCCTCTGATATCTGCCAAAACAATTTTTAACCTTTGGCAAAAGAATTTTTAACCTTTTGTCTGCTATCAGAAATCTCTCTATCACTCGCTGCGACTTCTGTGGCAGCCTGATAGAAACTTCAGCTTAGCTTTACTAAATTATGGCTGTCATGTCTTAGATAAGAAACCATAGCACCATGAATCCTGTACCAAAATGCTACCCTTACATGCCAATAAATGCACAGAATACCAGGACTTGGGGCTTAGTTGTGACTTAATTCACAGGCTGGAATATGTGGCATTTACACCATTGTGAAATTCCAGATGTGCATTTAAACCTAAGAGGGCCAGCTGGGAGAGAGGCCCCAAACTTTGCATGATAAAGCATGGTGTGATTTAATAATTCTAATCACATGTGGGTCCATGTTTGGATGAAACTAATGGTCTGCAATTGCCTGAAAAACAACTGTGTGAAGTAAAAATAGTCTTAAGGCATAGCTAAAAGGTGTTTGAGGGACATGAAAAACTTAATAGTTCTGTCTACGAGTATCTTTTTCTACAAAAGAGTTAATATTGGTGATTTTTTAAACTTTAAATCTCTCTGAAAAATTCAGTGCTGGTGTGTGCACGTGCCTCACCTGGTGGGGAGGCGTGTTGTGACCTGGGTGGATTCTGGATGGGTCAGGCTGGATCTCTGCCTGTTTGTGGCCAGGTTGCAGCGGGGCAAGAAGCAGCAGATTGAGAACGGCAGCGGGGCCGAGGACAACGGCGACAGCTCCCACTGCAGCAACGCCTCCACACACAGCAACCAGGAAGCGGGGCCCAGCAACAAGAGAACCAAAACCTCAGATGACTCTGGGCTGGAGCTGGACAACAGCAACACCACTGTGGCCATAGATCCTGTGATGGACGGGGCCAGTGAGATCGAGCTGGTGTTCAGACCTCACCCCACCCTCATGGAGAATGATGACAGCGCGCAGACGAGGTCAGTGGCCCCTGGCCATCTCCAGGTATTCTGCTGCTATTTCCCGGTGCTTTGGTTTTCCATCACTTCTTGGAGCTTCTAAGTATCAATTCACTTCAGTCGTACCACATCCTGTTTAACTGTATCACAGGATAATTTGAGGTGGGAGGGACCTTAAAGCCCATCCAGTGCCACCCCCTGCCATGGACAGGACACCTACCACTATCCCAGGTTGCTCCAAGCCCTATCTAGCTTCTCCTTAGCCACTGCCAAGGATCCAGGGACAGCCACAGCTTCTCTGGGCAACCTGTGCCAAGGCCAGATGCAAATAAGCACTCTTCCCTTCGTTCTGTTCCAAGTCAGGTAGATGGTACTGCTCAACTATTATAAGAAATACAGTCATAAGATGCTTTAAGCCTTTGATCACAAATAAAGATGTTTTTAAGGTTTTCTAGCATTGCAGTTCGCTGGTGCAATGATGGTGTTATATCAGCCCCTTTCTACTTATTCTAAGATTCTTCAGGAATAAACAAACCTTGTATAAGTGTCAGCAGTTTTCAGAGCGGCTTTGTGTCAGCAGGATTTGCAGGCTGGCAGCTTTTCCTGACATTTTTTTGTTCATAATCCAGTCCGAGCACAGATTGCAAGTTTTGGCTCTCAGCAGAGAATAGTTCTGTGGTGTTTCCTCAGGTCCTCTCTTGGCTTTCTCTGCTGATGAGACATCTCTGTGTGACGTGTGTAAATCTATGTGAAGCTTCAGCTGGAAACTGTCTCTAAGGGCCTTTTCACAGCTGATGTTTAATATTTGGGGTGTCGCAGATGGCTTTTCCCACAGCTGCTGATGATCTGTGTGGCTGCCGTCACAGGTACATCAAGACCTCGGGCAATGCCACGGTTGATCACCTGTCCAAGTACCTGGCAGTGAGACTGGCCCTGGAGGAGCTGCGGAGCAAGGGCGAGTCCAACCAGATGAACCTGGACACGGCCAGTGAGAAGCAGTACACCATCTACATCGCCACCGCCGCCGGCCAGTTCACCGTAAGCACCGCGCTGCCCCGGCCAGCGGGCCAGCCACAGCCCTGCACGCGCATCTCAAAATCCACCCAGCTGGGCTCCTCCCGAGCTGGCTCGGGGTAAAATTCACGGCACCAGCTTATTTAGCAGCGGATCAGTTGGTTTTTTTTTTGGGACAAGCTTGGTTGGTAGAAAAGGAGGCATAGAAGTTACTTGGGGAAAATGCAGTGATGGCACCAACCGTGACCTGGCTTATGCCGTTCTTTTCCAATTAAAATTGAAGAGGGAAAACTATTACTTCACTTGAGAATCTTTGTGGTTTTTAGCTTGTAACCACAATTATTGGTGATTCCTTCAAGTCAAGACATTTAAGTATTGATTTAAGTAGCCTGTTTTACAGCACGACATCAGATTACCTCATTTGTTCCCGTTTTGCTGTTCTCTTCTAGGTGCTAAATGGGTCCTTTTCCCTGGAACTGGTCAGTGAGAAGTACTGGAAAGTGAACAAACCCATGGAACTCTACTATGCCCCCACCAAGGAGCACAAATAAGTGCTGGGAAACTGGGATGGAACTAACTCTTTTTATAGCTACAACTTCTTTAATATTAAAATAAGGCACCACCAGTATCTTCATGGACAACACACGTGGTGCCTTCAGGCACTCTCAGTATACTCAGTAATATGACTAGGCAGTATTCTGGGCTGTATTTAATTTAGTCTTTGGCTTGGGTTTTTTAATTTTTCCCTAGGAGACTAAATGACCTTCTTCAGTGCATTCCAGTGTTTGAGATGCTTTTTTGTTCCTAATGCATGATATCTGATCCAGTGTTCCGGTTTGGAATGGCTTCGTTTTGTCCAGGTAAATCTGGATTTCTGCTCCATCGAACACAGTTATAGTAGCCTCTGTGAAGTGTGGAGTGTTGGTTGGCCAAGGAGGTCTGTTCAATAGTAGCATATGCCAAGGAATGTGTTGAATGTTGGAATTTGGTGACTTGTCCACCTGAAGAATTGGTTGCTAGAGAATGGATTTGGGATAGTGTTGCAGCTAGAGGTAACCTGATTCCCGAGGAAAGGCTCCTTAAGACATTTTCTTGTGAACAAAGGTGAATTTTGCGTCTTGTGAGAGGTACTGCTGCCCATGGCAGGGGCTTGGACCGAGATGGTGTTTAAGGTTCCTTCCAAGTCCAGCCAACCTGGGATTCAGGGATTCCAAGGAGAGCTGCAGTGAGAAAACTGACACTTTAAAACCTTGCTGTTTACTGGGCTTAATTTAATACTTCAGTGCAAGGTGGTTCATCAGATTGGTTTGGTTTTGTTTTTAATGGCTGTTTCAGTCAAAAAACACCCAAACACTCCAAACCCATAACACTCCAAACCCGTAACTCTTCCCCATGCAGGACATGCCAGTCTTGATTCCTGCCTGGCCCCTCCAGCAATGTTGCCCTGTCCTCGCAGCTGAACTGAAGGAAATCTGGATGTTTCATAACCCTGCTCTGTTCCCTAGAGTAGGATCTCTATTGTGGATGTTCTGTAAAGAACTGTCCAGAAAACTTCTTTGTTAAAGCAAATCCCCTGAATTCCAGCACACGGCCATCAAAACGCTTTGCTTTGGGGAATTGTGCCACCCCAGCAGGGGCCTTTTCCTGGTATCAGTGTGAGTAGGGAAGACTTTGACTGTAAGCTGCTCCAAGATTCTACTTTTGTTACTTTGCCATAGCTTTAACAAACATGGCTTAGCACTTTGGAAGACAACTTCAGTACTTGACAAAGTTTACCATTTAGTGTCTTATATTTACACTGAAGTTTCCCAACATGGCAGTGGGCTGTGCTGTAAGGCCTGGTCATTTGCATGTACAGCCCCTGTGCCCTGGCTCTCGACCTTGCTGTGGCTCTGAGGGGGCAGCTTGACCAGTCCCATGGCCTGTCTGCAGGGAAGCTGAGGTTCCCTTTGCTCTAAGACTTGCTGATGAACCCTCCCCTGTTTGCCCCTGAGGCTGGAAGCAAAGAGTTGGTGGTAGGTGGGAACCACCAGGCTTTACTTCACAAGGTGTGGTTTACACTCCTCCCGTGTTCTGCCTGGACTCCCATTGGCTTTGGCATGTGATACGAAAGTATTCTGCTGCTCTGGGATTCTCCTGGGAAGGATTTGCCCTTCCCTGGCTCTGGGCTTTCCTAGCACTTGTAAATAGTGCCCCTTCTGGCTGCTGTTCAGATCAGCTTTATCCCGCTGTGAAAACTGCAAAGGCTTCTTTAAGTAATTTAATTATTTCCTCTGACTGGAGAGCCGTGGGCTTTTGTGACATGAAATGGGAGTGTTCAGGCCCCAGAGCACAGAGGGGCAGCTATTAGGGACCTGTTTTTGCTGACTTTGTGAAGCGTTGCTGTAGACTGTAGTGCATGTCCACGGAATATAACGGGGGGTGGGGGAGTGGCTGTGCTAAATGCTTTAAAGTTACTGGGGAAACTTCTAGATTAGTGCCAGCATCCCTCCTGGGGGGAGCTGAGGGGAGGGACAGTCCCTTTAGCAAGAGCGGTGTTGTGAAGCTGAGCAGTCTATCTAGGAGCTGTCACTTCGTCTCCAGTTCTTTTGAAAAGCGTGGGAGAATGTGAAGCTTTTATTTTCATGTTGTAGTGAATTTCCTGAATATTTATGTTCTTTAAATATTATATATATATAATGTAGTTGTTTGATTAAACCATTGATTGCACTGTGACTCTTTAGTGCTATAAACTATTTTATTTTCAAAATGCCATTACTCCCTTTTAAAGCCATGTTCTTTTGTAAGTACATAATGTGTGTTACGTACGGGTAAGCCTGATTTCCAACTAAACCATCTCCTAAAGTCCCACTGAAATGCTCAAATTGACAATAAAAGCAAAAATGCTAACAACAACCTGGTGGGAATTGCAGTGCTGCCTCCTCTTGTGGTTGATAAAGGACCCCCTTTGGGCAGTGTTTGTGCTGCCATGCCTGGGGCTGTGCAGGTGCAGCTCAGCTCCACCAGTGGTGGCTGCTACAGTCCCCCGAGAGCAGCTCAGCTCCTGAGCCTTGAGTGAGAAACAGGGGCACACAGAGGGTATCAGCTCTTCCACTGACCTGTCACAGGTGCTGCTGTTCCAACCAGATCCTGCAGCAGGGGATGAGGGATTTTCACAGCACTGGGGTTAAACCCAGCAACTTTCGGTGCATTTAACTATTTGGCAGCTTCAGTCAATAGCAGCAGAGAGAGCAACTGTAGTGAACCCCTTCAGAGGTGCATTATTTAGAGATCAAGTTTTGTTCCTTTCCTTGTTTTCTCTCTACATTTACCACAACTTAACCAGAGGATGCACCTTAAGAGGCAGTGCTTGAGTACGGCCAGAGTAGGGTTTCTTGAGATGCACTGAATACAAGCACTCTGACTGAGGAGATCCTGCTGTTCTCTGGGCCACCACTGGTTACCCAAATTGCCTCTGAACAGCTTAAACTCCCAGGAAGCTTCCTTTAATCACAGCTAACCAGGAGACACCCCATGGGTAGGAGGGTATGTCCCTCAGGTACAGAGCAGTAGAGGTGACGCTGTACTGCCCATGCTTGTAACTGGCTCATATCCTACAGCATAATTTTCATCTGTCCTCTGGCATTTATTCTCCAGCCTGCTGTTCAGCTGATGGCCTTGCACTGATTTCCCTCAGGCTTCCAGCAGTTGATCACTTGTGATTTTCTCTTCGGGACAAGCCACTTACAGAAACGCCTTGGTGCAACAAAGATCTGCTGAAGGTCTGTCATTGGTGCCTGGCACACCACTGGGTACTGGCTGCTCCAAGAAGTGACAGCGAATGAGCTGTGACCTTGCCACCACCTACTGCATTATCCTCACCCACTTCTCACTCTGTCTCCCACTGCAACAGCCAATCTGGCCATCTGGATCAGTGCAAGGAAGAACAAGATGTCCCAAGACTCAAACCAACAGTAATGTTCTGTCAGCTGATTACGACAGGACTGACCGTACCTGGTCAACAGCAGAGACAACTGCTGCACAGGAAGGGAATTCCCAGAGGCCGAGTTACAAACAGCCCTTCAGCCGGACCCTGACAACAGGCAAAACCCCACCCCAGATTACAACAGCTTCTGCCTTTCTGGCAGAGGAAAAGAGCCCAGATCGTCCAGACAAGTTTGAATTTCACTTTTTCTGCCCCTCCAGACACTTGGGAATAGTTGCCTTGGCTTGGAAAAGGTATTCGATACCTTCGGCTCCTTAAAAGGAGGCAAGAGTAATCAAAAGTATTTCCCAGAAGGGGCTTCAGTTAAACTTTCTCTTTAACCTACTTTACTGTAATCAGAACAATCCTTTGCCCCAGGTAACTAGTTTTAGGACTGCTTTTATCCTACTAACACTCAAGTGTGTTACCTGCAAGCAATGTCTGCTGACACTCTATCCACTTAAATGCCACTAGGGAACATGAAATTCTCTCCTTCCATTTAGCTTTCCAATGCGCTCCCAGGTGATCTTTGGAAAAGATCTATAAGCACTACCTTTTTGAAGGAAACTTTGTTGCTGTATCAGATTCAAGAACCCTTCAGTGGGTTCCTCCTGTCTGAAATTAGAGAATAACCCTCCACCAAAGGAATCTGGAATTGAAGAGAGTGGAAGAGGCAGCAACTTCTGGCCTGACAGGAGCATAGGTGTTTTATATCATCAGGAGTATATTAGTCATGTTACTTCTACTGTAAAGTTTCAGGAATGGCTAAGGATAATAGCCCTTCATGTTCTACTCTTAGATAAACCTAACACTGGGGGCCAGGCTGAACATCAAACTTGTGAGAAACAGCCATCACTGACAGCTGTTCAAGTGGGATACACAGAGATACCAGAAATAAGTGTGGGGGAAAGAAAGGACAAAGGCAAGCTCGTTTGGCTGGAATGCTGCCATGTATTTAAGGAAACCAGAACTGCCAACACCTGGCAGCTTTGCTCGTTCACAGAAGAGATCTTAGCTCAGAGTGACTAATGACAACTCACCACAAAACTTCACCTGAATGCCCACTGTGGTCCCTTGTCCCTGTACCTTTCTGCAGCACACAACCACTGTAAGCTCTGAGCAGACAACTACCTAGAGTGACTACACAATTCACTATGGTTCAGTAACAAACAAGGTCAGTAGCAGCTGTGTCACCGCTCCTTCCTGCTCTGGGATCAGCTCCTGCCTGGAGGCAGAACCCTGGAAACAGACCTGAATGCAGAGTTACATGTGTAACCTGGAGCTACAGCTGCACCAGGCAGGACTGCCTGGCTTTAACTCAGAGGGGCATTTTATCCTGTGCTATTTTCTAACCTTAACATGCCCTCTCTCTGGATCATAGCTGGCCAGATTTTAGGAATGACGCATTTTAGGAATAGGCTGTTTCACAATAATCTCATCTTCCAAAATGCTAAACACTTTTGGCCCTGTCCTCCCTCCTGGATGCTGTGCTGGCAGTGAGGCTTGGACAGACTGGGAAGCAGCCTCCATGCCTGTGTGAAAAGGAGGTGAGCATAAAAGCAGGTAACTCCACCGCCTTCCCACAGTGCCGGTTCTGTGACCACAGGCATGCTGGGATCAGGGCTAAGTTCTGCTACCTAAGTCTAAAATGTTCCTTCGAACTACAGCAGGCAGCTCAAAACGGTCAAACTCCAGCTTGGGAGGAAGGAGTGGCTTACTGGAACAGGGTGTGCTGGAAGTCTGTAACATCCTGATGAACAAAACCATCTGCATTAATCAGCAGCACAGTGAGTGGGGTAGGACTGTGTGAACATGGCAGCGGTGACTCCAAATTTATCATCATCTGATAACTCAGCCTCCTCCACCTTGATCGCTGCAGCAGCTGGAACCTCTTCTCCCACCTGGATCTCTCCAGGGAGGTGCACAGGGCCTTCTGCCTGTGTCCCTACGTAGGTGGGAGCGCTGTACTTCATGAGAACAGCCTTGAACTGTGCCAGGGGCGCACTGGTGCGGACTCCCATGGGGTCGAAATGGGTTCGGCTCACGCGGTATCCAGCCTCTGACAGGTAGTTCAGGAACTTATTTAACCTGGGAAGAAACGCAGCAAAACCAAACGCCCCACATTTAGAACGGACGCGGTGCTGACAGGGCTGACTCAGGACGAGCTGCGTGTCAGCGTCAGAGCAGGCTGGCAGGTGAACCCACACTTACTTTGGCATGTTCATGCCCTTGATGCTGTGCCGGTGGATGTTGTAGTAGAACGGGGGGTGCTCGGCGCTGTGCTCGGCCCGCTGCCGCTTCGCCGTGCCGCGCAGCACCTCCTGGCTTTTCCTCTTCCCTGCACCACAACAAGGCCACAGAAACCACTCAGTACTCACAGGCACCCCAGAAACTCCAGCAAAGCCTCAGACAGTACGCATGAAAACAAAGCCAAACGGCAACTTCAGCTGCGTGCCTGCTTTTGTAAGCCGGTAAAATTTGCAGAGGTAAAATCTGGCCTGAATTTAATCAACAGGCCATTTTCAGTAGTAACAAGTAAATTAAAGTGGCCTTCATAGAATATTTGGCATTCTGCTTTTACCAACAGATATGATTCTGGATAAAGATAAAATCAGTACTGAGTGGGAAAAAACTCGAGAGTGCAATACTGTTAAATATAAAGAAAGCTACACCAAAATGCTCCACTTACCGTGTACCAAGCAGGATTCTGCAGAAGTATTTGGTGTTCTAATATATACGCCACACTCTTCTGGAATACAATTAGAAGGCAAAATTAGTTCTACTGTAAAGTGGCAAAATGCCTTCATTACACAGAATGAAATAAATCAATTATTCAATAATGCGTTCAACTCTATGGACACACTGCTGTTAAGTAACTTACCACAGATCAGCATCCCTAAAAATCATCACAAAGCCAGTCCTCTCTGTGAACAGGCTGCCCTTTTTCTTACCTTGTTTGTTCTCATCACCAGGACTGTGGGTAGAAAAATGTTTGAGAGTTGTGCACTCTGCTTCACAAACTAATGTCTTCAGAAGTGGCTGAGCTTCATCCAAGCCATACTGGACAGCCTCCAGGAGCATCCTCCTGAGGAATCCAGTGTTGAAGAGAGCTCCTGACCTACAAAACGCAAGAGAAGTCAAAAGTTAAGGCTTCTTAATGGAAGCTGCTCCAAAATTTTCTTGCCCAAATTGATTAGCAATTACATTACACTGAATTGATTTTTTTTTGCAATGACAGTAACGCTGGTCTTGTTTAAAAAAATAAATAAATAAATATCTCAAGAACAGTCATTCTATTTCTGCCGTAAGATGTTGAGAAAGTCATTCAACCCCCACAAGAAAGATACTGTTGACTGCCAACCATTTTTAATGCTGATTTGAAATGGCTAAAAGACTTAGAAATATTTATTCTTGTTTCTACAAATATTAATTAACAAGCAATGTAGTATTTAATAACATCAGCACACAAAATGATTTATTTAATAAATTCTCTCCAAGTACAGAGTAACAAGAGTTTCTTAATATTTGGCAGGTTCTGTGCAGGACATATTTCCTAAGTGCACTGAATGTGAAATGTAAAATGTGCTACTATTTATTATTATTTATTACTGGTTTGAACAAAAGGAAAAACTGAATACCCCACTAAATTCAAATCCATACTCAGTTTCCTGAGCTCCTCCTGGACTGCTGTACCTCCTTTTGTAGTATTAAAATAAAAACTGTTACGGTATGAGCTTCAGAGCTCCTGGACTCATAATGACTCCCCAAATGTGTCCTGTGATATGAACTTACCAGAGAGGACCAAGAAGCACTGCTGTCTTCCCAGGCATGCTGCCGTGGCAGTCACAGGGCAGCTGCTGGTAAGGGTTTTCTGCAGCAGAAAAACAGCATTTAAATTGTTTGGAAATAACCAGCCATGCCTGTGTTACTGCAGACACAGAGTGATGCAGTGGGAGCTCACTTCAGTGAGGTATTTGGAAGGGCAACAGCAGAAGTGTGACACTATTTTCACTTCTACCAAGCAGCTCATGGTGAAATTTAGTGATTAGTGACTTGATCTGTAGTATGTGTTAAAACACTATAGAAAAAAAAAAAGGCAACATAATTTCCCTATGTTTCTTTCAAGTAGCAAGGAAAATACCTGCCTTCCTACCATTACATAAACAGCTGTCCAGGTTAACAATAAGTGCCAACTAAAAAATCTGAAACATCAGCCAGTTACATCTGCAAAACACAGTCCACCTGCAAGTCTTGTAAGCCCTGTGCAATTAAGGCATTAAGCAAACAATTCATTTACAAATTAAGATCTCTACCATAACACCGTACTCAGCTACTCATCCCCATCCTTAAAACTTTTATCAGAACTTTTAAACAACTTTTTAATACCAGGCTCCTTGGATGCTTATGCATCTGACTCTGAGCAGGGCAAAAGAGCAGGGCTGTCAACCATGAGTTGACAGCAAGCTATCCAAGAGCCTCTAACTTGGAAACAAAGCTTTAGGGTTTGTATTCATTCAAACCAGCATCTCTAGGAGTGCAAAAAAAAGAGTCTCCCGCCTCTGCTAATCTGTGTGTGGAGACAGCCTATTAACAACAGCAGGAGAAAGCAGATTGCTCAGTCCACTGCATTTTGAGGAACTGAGATGCAGCAGAAAAGCAATCTGACACCAAAAGCTATCCAGCTGCTGCTGTCTGGAGGAACCCAATAGTATGAAAGGCTACCTCACTCCTAGAGCTTTTCCTGGAGTGGCAGATCCATGGACATACCAGGCATCCTGGCAGCTTCAGAAGCTAGAGCAGGCTGGGAGGATGTCCTGTGTAGAAATAAATCTCAGAATGGTTTGAGTTGGAAGGGACCTTAAAACCCATCCAGTGCCAACCCCTGCCATGGGCAGGGACACCTTTTCCACGATCCCATGCTGCTCCAAGCCCTGTCCAACCTGGCCTTGGACACCTCCAGGGATGAGGAAACCACAACCTGAGCAATCTGTGCCACAAATCCAGTCCATTTACAGGAAAATCCATGCAGACAACTGATCCAACCCATGGCCATAAAGCACAGCATCCTCTCCACCTCACACATACCACTCATTGTTACATACAACGGAATTGTTACTGATGGGATGTAAATATAAACAAGGCACAGAACAGAGAGACAAACTGCAAAAGAAAAGCCATTTACCTTCCACCATATTGCCCTCTTTCTGGAAAACCCTCTCTTCACACCACTGGCAGTGGATGAGGTATCGGACCTTTTTTGCCGAATCATCCGCAGGGGTTGGGCCCCGTAAAACTCTGACCACCACCAGAACGGAATGTTCCAGAGCTACTGCCAGCAGCACTTCAATGCCTTTGTTACAGCGAGCTGCAGCTCTGGGGGGAGAAACACACAAAACCCGAACTGTGCTGAATTCAGCGGGCAAACGCTGCCACGGACACCTGAACCTGCCGCACAGCTCTGGAGCTCATCCACCTCCTAGAGAGGTACTGAAGATTTGAGAGATCGGGAGGAAGTGTTCTTTCTGAAGTGCCTCGTTTTGTGGCCTTCCTGGCAGGCCAAGCAAATCTAATTTTATTTCTTTTTCTCACAGATAGAAATACTGGTCTTCCACCTGCATCATCACACGTGCAGGGAGAGGACAAGGGAAATCTAAACATGTTCAGGTCAGCATTCATGCTCTGGCATTCTCAAAACCACTGGTGATTTCACTTCATCTTTCCCAAGCAGTTGATTTCACTTCCTCTTCATCTTTCCCAAGCAGTTGTCCCCATCCTCTTGCCTGTACCTTTTTTCTCGAATTAGGTTTTAGGTCTTCATTTATTTAACGGACTGAGTTTACTGAGAGTATCTATATACAAATAACTGATTTCACAAGTCAGTAATCACATCCATCTTTTGAACCTCAAGTATGAGGATCTGCAGTAAACATCAGGTTTCACTGAAGCACTTAGTTATAAGCCATTCAAGCAGTTTCTTTTGTATTTAGGAAGTCCTATGGAGCTCTAGAATGGCAAAACTGATAGAGAAATAGAAGAGTTTGCAAGTCTGAGTATTTTTTTTTCACATTACCATCCCACCCCCCCTACCCTTACTGATGAATTTTCACCTTGCCCAGTCACTAATTACTGCTAATATTTACCTAATAAATTTTTTCCCTAATTGGAAATGGTTTAGCAGTACCTTGTGACAGCAGCAATTACAGTCCTGGCTGCCAGCTCCTTGTAGTACTCTGTCCTGACAATATTGCAGCCATAGTGACGCAGGGCCACGTGCTGAGCCTTGGCATAGAGGGAGCTGATGTCTGTGGAAGTCAATGACACAATCCCAAGGTTTCTCACGTTTCTAAAGGCAGAGTCCAGGTAATTCACAGAAGTTCCAAAGGGGTCCAAGTGGCTGAAAAGAAAGGATGTACCACTGAGTGTCTATAAATGCTCCAGAATCTGGCTTTACACTGAGGAGAACTGTTCTATAACCTTCACCTATGATCACATCTAAAACAGAAAGAAGGAACAGGACTAAAACTTCCAGCACTGCTTAGACCCGGATGTTAGTCATTAATGACACAAAAAAATCCCATCACTTGTTTTGCTGTCTGTATAGGGTTTGAATGTATGCATCTAAACACCCAACCTGGAAGAATCAGCCTGCTTTAATTCAAAGCTAATATGCTGCAAAATGGATAAAAACAAGAGATGCAACAAACAGCATTTTAAACTAAAAGAAGTTTTAAAAAAGCCCAAAACTGAATTGGTATTTCTCTTCAGCAAATAGATGATGAAATTATTAAAAAAACCCAGCCTCAGTTAAAATTTTCATGTAAATTTATAATCCATTCTGAATGTCAGAAAGTGCTGGAAAAATATTAGTCTTTCTAAAACATTTAAGATTAAAGTTCTGCCCCACACCATTTCTTGGATAACAGAATTACATTTCAAATGACTGTTGTTTGATTCTTTTATCATTCCAATTTCTCCAACTAATCATATACTGGAAGTGGGGTGGGGTGTGTCATTACCAAACCAGAAAATTGACAGAAACATTCGACACTTACATAAAATCAAATGATCTCAAATGCATGACAACGTTGGCATCCATTTTTGTCACCTCGATGGTGTCACTATTTTCTTCTCCATTTCCCACAATTTCATCGTCTTCTTCCCTAATGTTCAGTTTCACTTTCATTTTGTTTAAATGACAATTTTCCTTAATCATTGTCACAGAATTTTCATTACAATCATTAATTGTAACTTTCACAGAACTTCTGAGGTGCTTTGCCCACTGCAATCCCATGATACCTGAGGAAAAACAGAATTTAAGGACATTAAGACAACTGATTTTAAGAAGACCACTGAACTTACAGACTTTTTAAAAGCCTTAATACAGCTTTTGACAGCTGTTTTTTTGCATGGAAGCTCATGACTCCTTGCCTAAAAAAGAAAATTATTGTGTACATCACATTATTTTTAAGTTTGTGATGTCAGTTATGAATTTTTGCTGCTTCCTCCTATTGGCTATTAACCAAAATATTAAAGAAATGGACTTTACCAGTGGCACCAAAAGCATCCAAACATTCAATGGGTTTGCGCTCCCCAGCAAGCACGGCCAGTGCACAGAATATCAACTGCCTGGAAGATAAAAAGTGGCCATAGTCTGTAAGCTGAGAGAACATTTTTACTTCCTTTTCCTTATTTATTTCCCTTTAACGTAACAGTGGAATATTTAAGCTAAACTCCACTTTTTACAGGGAAGAACAGTAAATCAAAAACCTCAGCTATGTTGAAAAGTTGAATTCTACAGCAGAGCATTCTTAAGATGAAATCTAGTAATCACAGGAAAATACTTAATTACTTCAGAAATGACACTATTTCACATTATAGTGTTCTCGGGTATAAATACTATTTGCAAAGAAGAGTTTTCTGATAAGAAACTCCCTTCTCCTGCCCCCTGAACAAAAGTTTCACAGGGTTGCTTTTCAAAACACCTATTTTTCACTACAAACTCCCCACACTCCTTTGATGCATCCTCCCACTCCCTGCTCTCTCACCTGTTGAGTTTCATTTTAGGATTAAAATAGGAATCTGTTTTCTGGGGCGTGGAATGGTTGGGAAGAACCTGCACATCTGTGGCCGACTCTTTCACCACTTTGTAAGACGACTTGGGAGCACGAACTGAAACAAGCAATTGAGGCAGAAGGAA